>CAUYRT010034049.1:0-26355 GCA_963574885.1 Lepilemur ruficaudatus
CTGCTTCATGTGATACAAAATAACAACTTTGTGATGTAACATAACCTGTTTCTTATGCTGATTTTATTGATCTTTTTGGTATAACTGAATTTATTTTACCTCAAGAAGAGAAAGAGAGAGAAAGAGAGAAAGAGAGAGAGAGAGGAGGGTGATACAGTGGCATGTGGTGAAATTTGATTGCGTCTTCAATGTATATCAATTATTGCTAAAGAATAGTTCTTGCAACTGAGTGTGCAAAGAAGATAATCTGGAAATCCCAAAGGATATGCACCAAAGTGAAGTAATTACTTCCTTTGGGTTGGAGAAGGAGGATTGAAGATATATTTTGCATTCTTTTTGCCCAACTGAATTTTTTTCATGAATAAATGTATAATGCTTCTCTAATAGGAAGAAATTATAAGCTAAATTAAACTACATAAGAAGCTATTGTTCCCATTTACAGATAGCAAAACTGAAGTAGTATTGGGATAAGTGACTTTGACACTATACCTCAGAGATTTCAGTAGTAAAATGGAATTTCAAATACAATCCCTCTAGATCCCAGTCTATTTTTTAGCCCACTGACTGCTGTCTTCTTTTATAAGAGTGTTATATCTTGAAACCATCTCTTGAAGACACCTCTGAGGTTAATGCCTTAGAAAAACCTATCAAACATAATGACTTTGATAGAGACCATTTCACATTACTTTTACCAATCTATTTTTCTTGGCTCATGCTCTCAAAACTGTCTAACTTTTTCCAATGACACTGTTCACACTGATTCTAGTTTTTAACAACACAGGCAAAGATTTAAGCTGATTGTCTATGAGACAAAAAGAAAATGACAGTAGAATTCAATTCTCCAAGATAGAGAACATGCAATACATCTGCATGTTAGGAACCCACAGTATTGCATTACCCAGCAACCACTACGATAGGTAAAGGAGACAGTCTTGACAGCTTCACAAGATCCTTGAAGAATTCTCCTCTTCCATCCTCCCCCTCAACTTATTCCCAGACTGTTCTTTGTAGCTATTGAGGTTGCCAGTATAAGTAGCTTCGGAGCCCTGAAGTGTGAATTTACTGACAAGGAGAAGTAGGAAATGTGGAATATGTAATTTCTATAGGAGAGGGGATTCTGGTAACATATATTTAGTCTAAATCACTCATAGACAAGAGTAAAAAAGGCCAGTTTCTGAATCAATTAACAAATAGTGGGCTCTGTTTCTTAAGGACTTGCATCTCCACAAAGAAGCAAACTATCTGTCTAGTTTACCAAAAACTTTTTCCTGGAGAAAGTAGTGGGTATAGAAATGGGAGTCTCTCTCAAAGAGAACCCAGGAGGGGGGATCTGTGAGTGCCAGGTGACTTCTGCTGCTCTCTCACCTCTTCAATTGGCTCGTTATAGCTGGTATCTCCCCTCAAATGTAGGCATTCTACTTCTTTCATGGCATGTTTCCCATAACATACAACTTCTCACTACTCTGTACAATGTAGCAATTGGCATTGCCCCTGAATCCATAAAACTGGAATAAAATGGATTGAGTTTGGCTAGGCAGGTCCAACCTTTAACCAGCCAAACTAACTGGAGCCAAGGATTAGATCCTAAGAGTCTGATGAACGGGCTGACAATTCAGATATGAACAACCAGAGAGGTCAGTCTGAGTCCCCTTCCTCAAGGAAGAGATGTGAGTCAAACCAGGGAGTCTAATGACACAACCAGATCCAAGAATGTTAAACAGGCCTAACTATGGGATGGAGCTAAGAATCAGAAATAGGAAAAGAACTGGAGCAGAGCTGGTCAGAGATCAAAATATGAAGCACCTATGCAAATTTGATTGGGGAGTCCACTGTTTATGTTTAATTTGGCAGCAGACAGTTGCATCGGACTGTCATGCAACTGTTTAGTAACTGAAACTATTTAATAACTAAAACAGATGCTACTACTTTTTACCTAAACTCCCACCACAAAAACCAGTTAGAAATGTCAGATCTATGTTCTATGCAAAACTAAAGTGCAATTTATTACCTTAAATTCTACTTTATCTCTTCTTAGAGTATGTATCAGTCAGGTTCTTGGTTGTAAGCAACAGAAGTTGACACTGACTAATGAAGAAAAAAAGAAAAAAAAGTACCTAATAATCCACAGAAGTGTTGATTGGGAGGCCTGGAGAAATCAGGCCCAATGATAAGCTTGTTTACAGTGTCAAAAACTTTTGTGCACCTGGCAAGTTGAAGAAACAATCTAAACTTCTGTGGTCCCACGAAAGACTAGAGGAAACCAGTGTGGCCATTGCCACTACTGCGCCAGCTTAAGAAGAACATAATGGTATATTGGTTAACTATTGCTGCATAACAAATTTCTCCAATTTCTGTCTGCCTAAAGTAAGCCCCAACCCTGTCACACCTACCAGGCTCTTTACTGGATTAGTTTCCTATTATCTTTTCTAGTTGGGATTAAATAATACATAATTCCCTGACCAGATTCCCTCTTCCCTTCTTCTCTCTTTTTATAAATTTTTTTACAGTTTATCATTGTCAATGTGTCAGTCACATAACTAACCCTACCAGGCTGTAAACTCCATAAGCAAATCACCATGTCTTTTTCATTCTTCATTCTAAATCCAGTATTTAGAACAATACTTTGGATATATGAAGCCAGTATTACTATTTGTTGAATTAATAATAATGATAATGCTAGATGAGACTCATAAATAATATTCATTTTAAGAGCTATAAAAATCAAAAGAACTTTATAAGCAAACTTGTCAGGCTTTTGTAAAAGGTACATATGTCATCATTATGCCTTGCATTTAAGAAGCTTATCAAACACAATGATGCAAAATCCCCCTATTCCCATCTCCACCAGCTATGTATTAATATTTGTGTATGTATTATATGTATGAGGTTGGATTTCTTTCTTAAAAGTCCTTCTCTACTCTTCTAATTCCTGTTTCTTGTACCTTCCGATTCAGATTGAATCTGTCCAAAAAAAAAAATGCTCTTGATTCCTTTTAGAGTATTTGACATTAAAAGGTCACCTATCAGAAGCCTAAAAATGTCAGCATTTCCCCAGATGCAGAGGGTTGCCTCATCTCTTTAACCACTAAACTAAATGATAAATCAAAGACACTCAAATAGGGGGGAAAAAAACTATCAGAAGTCTCACTTGTAAAGCAGAATTGAAGTTGAAAAGAAAGTAGGAATGAGACACACTCTATGGGCATCAGCAGCCACAGGGGAATCCTGCCAAAAAGTCAGAAATAGCTTCTCAAGGGTAACCATTTTCAATCTATTTTATTTCTTTTTATTACTCTTCCTAGGTAACACAAAACTTCAACTGATATGAAACCTTTTAACAAATGCAGCTTGTAACACGGTCTATTTATATTCTTATTTTATTTGATTCAATTATTCTCCTATAATTCTCCTGGTATTAAAAGTCCTTTTGATGGTGGTTCTGTTTTCCATTTCCGAAGTCATTAACCTCCATTCCCTACTCGAGGTAAGAGGAATGCTCTGTGAGTGACAGCCTTGTTTACAGGGAGCAGGAAAGGACTTGGCAGCTGTTCCAAAGTGTCAAACGAGATAGCCTGAAGAATGCTATAGAAAAGTGTCACCAAATAGGGAAGGGACGTCACACTAACTAGATTGCCTCTTTGTTGTCCACTAATAGAATTCTCTGACGTGTACCTGTTGAGAGAGAAAGATTTGTGAGGAGGGAGGAGTGCTGGGTAATCGTTTTTGTACCTTTCATATGACTTTCATAGTCTTCAAACTCTCAAAAGCATAAAGATGGGCTTAAAAATGCAAATAATGAGAAAAACAACCACCAAAAAGACCATATTAATTTGAATTAAACAGTACCATTTTGAGAAGGAAGAATTTTATTTCTTGGAGTAGCTTTTATACACCAAACTTTTAGCTCAAAATTGATGGTTTTTATTAATTTCAAAAGACATATCTAAGAGTATGCCAAAATGTTAATTTGAACTGTCATTACTTTAGAAGCATATGCCCAGATAGTAATTGGCCAAAATCCTCTAAAATATTTATTTTAAGTAGTCAATTTTTTATTCTCTTGTTATATTTAGTCCATTAGTGATTTCAGTTTGTTCATTCAATAGGCATTTGGTTTTTTTCTTTTATTTTTTTCCCCATTTATTATTTGTATATATTTATGAAGTACAAGTGTAATTTTGCTACATCGATACATTGCATTGTGGTGAAGTCAGCATCTTCAGAGCATCCATCACTATAGCAATGCACATGGTACCCATCAAGCAATCTCTCATTATCCACCCTCTTCCAGCCCTTCATCCCTCCAACACTCCACTGTCTATTATTCTATACTCTGCTTCTGTGTGTGCACATTATTTAGCTCCCACTTTTAAGTGGGAACATGTAGTGTTTGTCTTTCTGTGTCTGAGTTGTTTCACTTAAGATAATGGCATCCAGTTCCATCCATGCTGCTGTAAAAGACATGATTTCACTCTTTTTTACAGCTGAATAACATTCCATTGCATATATATATATATGTATATATATATATCTCACATTTTTTAATCCAATTCTCCATTGATGGATGGTTAGGTTGATTCCATATCTTTGCTCAATAGGCATTTCTGAAATGCCTACTCTATGTGCAGGCACAACTCCAGGCACTTAAAATTGAGTCTCTAAGTTGCACTAGTGAGAAGACATCAAGTGGTTCAGTCTGGTGGGAAAGAGAGAAAGGTACATGATCAGTGCTATAACAGTCAAAAGAACATCCATGAAGGTGTTATTCTCCTATGCTTTCTCTGGGCCTAAGCCCTTCACCTAAATTCGAGTCAACTTAATCAGTTGGATTCTCCATCTTCACCTTAAAGTCAGGATATTCAGGACAGATTCTCCATTATACTCAAGCCCAGCCTGGTTTTCATCTCTAGATTCCTAATTGTCAAATAATAACCAGCAATGAGTACTTACTATGTGCAAGCCATTACACAGATTATCTGATTTAAACTTCAAAATAGTCCTATGAACTAGGTAATATTAGTTCATTTTACAAATAAGGAAACCAAGACTTAAAAAGTTAAATAATTATCCCAAATAGCTAGAAAGTGATAGATGCAGGCAGGTTTTGAAAAATCACACTCTAGAGCTGCACTGTCCTATAGCCTCATATAGCTATGGAACATTTGAAATATGGCTAATGCAACTGAGAAACTAAATTTTTAATTTTATTTAATTTAACTAATTTAAATTTAATTTTAAAAACAATAGTTGCCCATGTATGGTGGCTCAAAGATCACACCTATAATCCCAGTACTTTGGGAGGCCATGGAGATAGGATCACTTGAGGCCAGGAGTTTGAGACCAGCCTGGGCAATATAATGATACCTCATCTCTACAAAAAATTTTAAAAATTAGCCAGATGTGATGGTACACACCTGTAGTCCTAACTATTCAGGAGGCTGAGGCAGGAGGATCACTTGAGCCCAGGGCCTAGGAGTTCAAGGTTACAGGGAGCTATGATCATGCCATTGTACTCCATCCTGGGTGAAAGAGTGAGACCCTGTCCCTAAAAAAAAAAAAAAAAAAAAAAAAATTTAATTTAGCTATTGAGTATGTAAATATACTTTTCAACTATAAATTTATGAACTCTAAATATGGATTAAGTATTTATTATGTAAATTTAGTTTCCAAACTAAAACATGCTGTAAGTGTAAATACACATCAGCTTTTGAAGATCTGTTATAAGAATGTAAAATATTTCATTGATAATTTTTCATACTGACCATATGTTGAAATATTTTGGATATATTGGGTTTAATAAAAACACATTACAATTAATGTCACCTATTTCTTTTGTTTGAGGAAATTTAAAAGTAGAGATATGGCTCACATTATATTTTTATTGGACCCACTGGTCTAGAGACTATCCTCTCAACTACTGCACCATCCCAACTCTCTGGAAAGTTTCGATTCAGTGGTCATGCAGTAACAAGCCTCTCTTACTCAAACAGGCTAATTTCAGTCCCCTTGCCTTTTTCCCCACACTGTCTGCCATTTATCTTGAAATATCTTATTCTCTCCATGCTGTAGCCTCCTTTCAATTACTCTTTAAGAATTAGCTCAAGTCCTAACACCACAGTGTGGCTTTTTTGATATCTGCTTTAAAATACTTTTTCATTCTCTTACTTCAACATCAAAATATGGTAACTGTCAAACTGGACAATACAATCCAATATTCTGTTGCATCAAATGGCTCCAAATGACATGCTGTGGTAGTGTGTGTGTGTATACATGCAGTATTCATATATTCATATTCATAGTCCAGCTTCTTTTTCTTTCCCCCATAGAGTTGCCTTTCATAAATTCATTCAAATTATCTTTGAATTCACTTACGACTTACCCCATCATTAAGCTCCCTACATCTTCCACAACTACTTCCCTCATTTACCTAAATGTAGGAACAAGTTTTAAAGAATGCCACACTGTTTCTTCAGTTTGAAGGTCATGTATCACCTTGTACATTGTTTAATTTATAAATTTTAATCACATCTACTTCAGCCTTAAATTCCTAAATTGAAGTTTCCCAATTATTCTTTATGTGCCAGATATTATCACCAGAAGCCAAACATATGTATTTATTTATCAAATCTTAATCTACTATATCTTTCTTGTGCTGCCTCACAATTGACTATGATCTTCCAGATGTCAGGTGAAAATATTAATACTATGATAGGGTAATGAGTATTATCTGTTTAGTTTTAGTTTCCTTGATAAAAATGCCAAGTGTTTTACCTTTCAGCCATATGTTGAACTGATTTCATCAAGAAACATTCTATTAATATGACAATTCTTTGTTGTTAGGTAATAAAGAAGAAACACTTTAAAAACAAACAGAACAAAAACAAAGCACATCATAATCAAATTCCTGAAACCAAGTGATAAAGAAAAAATCTAAAACAAGGCTAGAAAAGAAGAAAAACCTCACATTACAGCAGAACAAAGATAATAACAGCTGACTTCTAAATGGAAACCATGAAGACCAGATGACAATGGAATAATATCTTTAATGGGATGAAAGAGAAAACTTAAATTACATCCAAGGACCAAATGTCCTCTAAAAATGAAAGCGAAATAAAGTCATTCAGATCAATAAAAGCTGAGAGTCTCATCAGCACCGCTGCCCTTAACCAAGGTAATGAACTACAGACCTTCAAGTAAAGCTATGCAGGCTTAACATTCTCAGTTTCCCTAGTGAAACAATTTCATGGACCATTGCTATATTGTCACATACTCTAACTCAGGGGTTCCCAAGCCTGTGTACACATTAGAACTATTTGAGAAACTTTATAAAAGTAGAGTTATCCAGGTTCCACTCCAGAGCAATTAATTAAGATTCACACTGAGTAGAATCTGCGATCCTGAGGTGATTTTAATATTCAGGTAGGATTGAAACTGGCTGTCTAACCTCACCCCTTAAAAGCCCTATCCAATTTCCAGTCTCCAATGTGTACTCTTGAAAATAGCTGACATACAAGTCAGACATGTTTTCTGCCAGTTAATTAAAAAGAAATACCATAAACAAAGAAAGCCACATAAAGGATATCAAGTGAATAATTTCATACTTTCTGCTATCAAAATCCAATTGATAGATGTTTTCTACTTCATCCGCTGGGCTGAAGAAACTCCCTGGCCTCTTCTAAGGGCAGCATTTCCAGATCTTCTAGAACCTACAGAAAAGCCAATCTTGTGATTGACTTGTTCCATGTCTTCAAAAGAAAATAAAAAAGAGAAATAGTGCTTCCTTTTATTCAAAAGGAATTCAAAAAAAGCTGCCATGTTGACAGCTCCTTCCTATGCTCAACTTATTTTTTTTCTTACAGGCTCTTCCTTTGCTGGATTGAAAAACTCCTGCAGTTTCTACGGACAGTCTTTCAACGGCTTCCTTTTCCTGCTCCACTCTACGATACACTCTGAATAACTGTCACGTTAGTAAGGAAAAACAGGCTTCTGTTTCTCTTTTAAGTCTAAGCCTATTCAGATAAAATCAAAGTAAGTGTTTCTTTCCACAGCCCAACATTTATTGGTCCAAGACAAAAACTTTTCCGGTTTCTTCTACAACTATTTTATTTTTTGCCAAGCCTGTGGTAGGTGAATTCAAATTTCTGCTACAAATTATACAAGAACAAGGTACAGTAGCTCACCCCTGTATGCATGTGTAATTCCAGCACTTTGGGAGGCCAAGGTGGGAGAATCACTTAAGGCCAAGTTCAAGACCAGCCTGGGCAATATAGTGAGACCCAATCTCTACAAAAAAAGAACAAAAAAAAAATTTTTTAAGCCAAAACTATACAAGAACAGAGGTCTTTTCACAAGAACAGGAATATTTTAGAGACATTTCATCTCCAATAAAATCTGACAATGTGAGGTTGCCTATGCTTAATTTAATTATTAGCAGCAGTGCTTACTGTCAAAATTCTCCTACTTTAGATGATAAATTATATGTTTACCTTGTTTGTAGGCCAGATGAAGACTAGCTTTCATCAGAATAATCCAGAAAGGAATTTTGCCCACATTAGCTAGCATTCATGAACTAGCAGATTCATGTGGCCTAACCAGCCTCCCTGTGCCATTGTACCACAAACTATTAAAAGGCTAATAAATCAGTAATTGGAGTTGAGGCTAAACTTAATTATTTCTATAAGTTTGAGCTATTAAGTTTAATTCTCCTAAAATTATATCATATAACTACAGCATTAGGAAGGATTTCTGACAAAATGAAAATAAGAGTAGATATTAATAAAGCCTATATACTTGGTTTGTATCTGCTATTCATATGCCAAGCCTGGACCCTTCTTGCCCGATCATTTTTCTCAATAAAACATTCATGCACCTCTTACACATATACATTTCTGATCAGATGATCTCCTACTGATAGAATTCAGATGCTTCTTGCTGAAAACATGATTTTTCACATCCTCCAGCTTTATTTCTATATACCTGTATCTACCCTCAGGAGATACTGACATTTTTTATTTTATTTTTCATGGTTAGAAAATTCCATCCTTCATAATTTATATTCAAACCTAAGCATGTGTAGTATCAATAGCATAAAAATAGTATCCACTATTACAAAAAGGTAGAAGGAAATACAATAGATTTATCATGGTTTAGCCCAAATCTCTAAAATGGAAATACCTAATAAAAATGAAAAATAATTTTTTTGGCTAACACCCCAGGTGGATTGCAAACAGTGACTTTCCCACTCAAGAAGGACATCCTGGGAACAACCATATGAAGACAAGCATGGCTTCCACAAGCCCCACAGAGCCAGCTCTGTAGCAATGGTTTAGTTACATTTCCTATAATAGATACACTCATAAAATCTTCTAAATGAAAGTAGTTCCTTTAAAATCACAAATGAATTTACAGTGATCATTTCTGCATGGGTATTCGCCATACATAAGCTAGCCTTTAATCCAAGGCATCACTGTAATATAGCAGATATATTTCTCTGTAGAAATATAACAGAGTGCTATGCCACACACGTTGACCTTTCCACATAATCTTGCTTTGTGAACAAAAGGCAATGTTAACTTCCTCAAGAATAAGAGCTGATGCAGTTGTCAAAGGTAAAAGAAAAAGAACACAATAGCGACAAACTTCAAATGTGCTCTGTATACTGAAAGATAGCAAAGGAGACCAGTGACCTCAAGAATGACAATGAACTCAAGTGAGATTTGGAGGCCCCCAAGTATAATGTATTCACCAACACTTTTTAGTTCAAATGGACAAGCAATGGAGCAGAATTAATGCTCTGTGGAACTCATGGCTGTGCATCAAAATCCACCAAGTTACCAAGACTTATGGGTCTTCCAAACAACCCAGGTGAAGGTGGCACTCTTTACAGTGTGCCTGACTAGCAGAATACAGATGCAATTTTCCAACCCTTGAGAAAAATACAAAGCAGTCGCTTTGAGCTAAGACTCCAAATTACAGCTGTGGTTCAGCTTAGATTCCTCTTGTAGAATAAAACTTGCTGACTAAGGCCATAAGGTTTGATTTATCTTTTCCTTTCAATGGTGTTTATCAGAACAGAATTGGTCTCTTGTTACCACTCTCAATACGTTGGGCTTTGCTGGATACCTAGCTGGGTACATTTATTCCAACCTCATTGTGGCTATCAGGAAATGAATTTGCTAATTAATAGCAGAAACTCAGGAGTAAACAGAGAGAATAAATGCAAACGAGTTATATTCTTTAGGAATGATGTTGAAATATATTTCAGACAACTGCCCTCTGGCCAGAGAACACGCAAAATAAAACACAGGGAATTTCAACCATGAAGAGCGAGAGAAAGAAAAGAACCACCAATTGATTAGAGAAATAAATAATTCGTCATCTCAAAAGGCTTCCAAAGTGCAATAAAAGACTGTTTCAAATGTAACTGCAATGACTCTGGGAATGAAATGATGTCAACACTTGGTGAAGGAATGTTAGGAAAACACAGTCACTCGAGTAAAAAACTAACGGAGCCTTCAGGTTGGCCCAACGATGTGTGGGGAAAGGTCCATTGCAGGGTCACCCACTTCAGTGCCACCACAAATCAACGTCACGGAACACACCAACGATGCCAGGCAAGCACCTTGGTTGTATGCATCAGCAACCTCTCCCTCCCGCCACCCCCTGACTTCAACTGGACATACTCAGGATAAGAAAAGCAAATATAAAAACAGAGGCTTTGCCAAACTCCCCACAAAAATCCTGTTTCAGCCTCACCTGGGGATGAATAATGTTGCTCCTCTCCTACAGAAATGGTAAGGCACACTGCTATCCCCTTGGAAATGAAGAGAAGGCCTGGGCCCTACATTTCTTTACAATAATTCAGTTTAGCTCAACAAACATGAACTGGACATTACCAGGTGCTGGGCAGACACTGTGCTTAGTACTGGGGAGCCTGGAAAGTCACAACACTTGTTTGCATGAAGTTATTGCCTCATGGAGGATAAGTTATAATACCACAATCAGGTTATACTAAAAACATATGTAAAGCCCAGAGTAATTTGTTCTGTCTGAAAGGCCAAAAATACTTCATACATGCAGAGATGCTTGAGCATGATTTTGAAGTGTGACAATGAATTAACTATGCAGATGAGCCAGGAAAGGCCATATCCGCCTGACCTTAAGAATGAAGGAACTGGAGTGGATATCCAGACCCACTATTGCCGAGGAACACCAAAGGGCACGACACAGCAAGGGTCCAGTTGCTGTCCACTGTGGGTGCCCTTTCAAGTTCAGACCCTAAGCATTAACAGAGATGTCTCAACAAAATCTTCCCTTGAAAGAGTTATTTCCTTTCTCTCCAATTCTTCTCTTCACATTTTCCCTTGCATCTACTCCAAACAGACATTTGACTCTACCACTCCACTAAAATAGTTTTTGCCAAAGTCACCAGTAATCTTTCTGTTGCTAAATTCAAAATCAGTTTTCAGTCCTTACAAATTTGATCTACCAGCAACATTTGAGAGAATGTACCACATCCTTTTTCTGGAAATGCTTTCTTCCTTTGGCTCCTGGGACAGAATGGTCTCTTGTTTCTCCTCCTATCTGAAAGACAACCCCTTAGGTCTCCCTTATAGTTTCCCCTCATTTCCTTGCACCCTACATGCTGGAGGGCCCCAACACTCAGCCCTCAGACTTCTTCTTTGCTCTATTCAAACTACCTTCCTAGGAAACCGTATCCAGTCTCATACTTTTCAAAAGCATCTTTACAAACATACTTTTAAAAAGCTGATGAATCCAAAATTCACACACCTCTGGCCCAGATCTCAACCATGAATTCCAAGTTCACGTATCTCACTATCTACTAAAGATTTTTACTTGTGAGTGCCATAGAAATTTCAGCCTAAAGCTATCCTAAAAGAAACTCTTTACTCTTCCCCAACCTTCTACCCTAATCTTCTCCATTGCAATAATATCCATTTTTCCATTATTCATGCCAGAAATCTTGGTGTCACCCATGAGTCCTCTTTTTCACTTACATCCATATCCAATCCAACAACAAATCTTGATGGCTCCTTTTTCAAAATGTATCGAGAATCTGACCCTTTCTTAGCACCTCTCCTGCCAAAATCCTGGTCCACGCCACAATCCTCTCTTACCAGGAATACTCTAGTAGTCTTCACAGTGGGTCTCCCTGCTCCTGTTCTGAACAATCAGAGTGATTGTTCACCAACTTAAATTATGGCGTCCCTTCACTCAAATTCCTCCAGTGATTTCCCACCCAAGTCAGAGTAAGTTACACTTATTACCAGCTGACATAGTACATGTTTTTGTGTGTATTTATTTGCCTGTCTACCCCCATCAGAAGATAAGTTCTTGAGGGTCAGGACTTTGTCTACTGTTTTCACTGGTATACTCCCAGCATCAAGAATAGTGCTAGTTATGTGGTAAGTACCCAAAAAGCATTTATTAACTAACTACATGAATGAACAGAAATGACTCCTAGCACCTAAGCACTCAGAAAAATCGACTTCTTCCAAAGACCATTAACACCAGCTCCTCAAGAAAGGAGCCAGAGACTGATACCAGAAACATCATAATTCCTTTCTTGCTTATACAAATAAAACGTACAAATACGCATTCACATACACACACATAATAGGTGCTGAAATTCTCATATTTGAATACAGACTCAATCATTATAAGGCACTCATAAACTTTATAAAGTTTCTAATTTAAGAAGCTTAAGTATGGTTATATATTTATACTTGGACTAGATTTATACGTGGACATTATCTGACTAGTAGGGTCAAGTTTCTACTGCCTGGAGAGAAAAATTTATACTAACATTTTTCTTGAAGAGTTTTTGAATAAAAATAGGAACAAAAGTTGAAGATGTACACATCCTTCTACTAGGAATTCTATCCTATGTATATGACCTAGGAAAACCCTCCCACATGTGTACAGGAGAGATATACACAAAATGTTTATTGCAGCATTATCTGTAATAGGGAAAATTAGTCAGAGCCTCATGTATCAACTTTGATAAATCTCGAAAGCATTGTCGAGCAAATGAACAGGTTGCAGAATACATACCACATAACACTGCTACATCAAGCTCGAAAGTGTGCAACATAATACAGTATATAACTTATGGATACATAGAAAATATAGTAAAAGTATAAAATGATAAACACCAAATCCAGTGGAGTGGCTAACCTCTGGAGAGAGAGGGAGGAAAAAGGGGGACTGAGGGGCTTCAACTATATCTGCAATGACTTATTTCTTAAAAAAGAAAATATATCTGAAGGAATGTTTCAAAGTTTCAAGATTTGACAAGGCTTTATGGTAATTTTTGGTGTTTCTCTGCTTTCCTATGAGCTTGAAATATTTCATAATAGAAAAAAGATTCTGTTCCCCAAAGTGGGGGGAAACTAGATAAACAGTCCCCTTAACACAGTGTGATATTAATGAGGCTCGATTATATTTACAAAGGCATTCCAGGTGGAGAAAACTGTATTTGCATAATTGCTTATTTTGGGCAACACTAGTAGAGTTAAATCATGAAGGGCCTTATAAGTCATGCTAAGCAGTTGGAATTTTACCCTGTTGGCAACTGAAGGTCATTGAATTTTAAGCAAGGGAGTAACATGATTTGATTTACATTTTAGTGAGATCATGAGATCACTCTTGGGGAGCAAGTTGGGGAATAGAATGAAGGGTTGAAGTGATTGGAAGTAGTAAGACCAGTTTGGAGGCTTTTGCAATGATCCAGCAAGAGATAATGAAATCCTGGACCAGAGGCACTGAGAATGAAGAAAAGTAGATGGATGCAAAAATATTTAGGCAATAAAATCAACAGGAGTCTGATGCGCAAAGTGCAGAAGGAAGTCCAGGACGCCTTTCGGGTTTGTAGCTTGGTGGAATGGGTGGATAATGATTGCAATCATCATGATGGGGAATTACAGGGAAGTGCAGGTTTAGGAGTGGCAGGGAAGATAAAGAGTTAATGCAAGTTGAATTCCAGTCTTACCTGAGACACCCTTGGGGAGCATATTCATGAGAAAGGTGGATAAATAAATCTGTAGCTCTGGGTGGAAATTCAAAGCTAAATTTTCATCCATATCCAACTGTCAACTGTCAATCAAAACCATGGAAGTTAAGGAGATCTCCTTGGAGAGTACGGAGACTGGAGATTAAGAAGAGAAGAGAACAAAGATTGAAATGCTGGTATCACTACACTGAATGGGAGCCACCAAAACAGATCCCTCCAAGAAGACCAAGCAGAAATGGGTGGAAATGTGGCAGAAGAATCCAGAGATCATGGAAGGCAACTGCAGGCCATTAAGCCTGAGACCTCAAAGCCATCAGCACAAACCCTCTGCCCTTCCTTGTACTAGGTATGGTTGAGAAATGCTTCTTCCTCCCAAAGACCAATTTCTCCACCTGGGCTTCGGATGACTTCAAAAGTGAATATGTAAAACCATGAAGAACATTGATCTGTTGTTAAGAAAAGTCTTAAGGGGGTCAATTTCCTGATCCTCAAATTCTACATGAACCCCTACATGAGAATGTACTTTAGGTCCAGGCATTAGGAAAATTCTCCTTTCCCACTTCCCGTTAGCAATCATTTTCTTTTCTCTTCACAAAAGAAAGGCATTCTCCTTACATATTCCTAATTGTAGTCAGATACATTTCCCTAGGGTATAAAAACCTCCACAGAGTCAAAGAAACAATTCAAGATTTTAGTCTTAGCAAAGCCTTCTTGAATCAAGTAAGGCACAGGAAACATGTGATGGGCCTTATATCTTTCCTTGTCCTATATATTTCTGTTAAGGGCACAGCATGGCCCTAAAATCTTGTATTTTGTACCCGTCACCTTTTGTGGCCTCTTCCAAACCTCTCATCTCACCTCTTATTCTAATGTCGAGTTCTCTGCAAGCTTTAACCAGCTTCATGTGGGTATGATCTAGAAGTTCCTGACCTCAGCTTCCCTGATGTACTGGAATGACAGTGGGATCTCGCACAGGTGCAACCCAGCTGTGCCAGGAAGTTAACTCTCTGCAGCATAATCCTTGAGCCATGGCAGCAGGTAGGTAAAGGCTTTCCCCTCCAGTCACTGAGAGCTGGTCCTGACACACGTTACACTGGGCTTCTCAGATGATCCTCTTGTATCCAGCTGCCAGCCTTCTATATTAGTGGCCAACGGCATAAAGCTGCCTTTTTTGGTTCTCCCTCTTCTTCCTTCACTCTCCTGTCTCACTGCTCCCTGCATGCAAGCCTTTGTCTCAGGCTCTGCCTTGTGGGAACCCAAGCTAAGACAGTTGGGATGCTCTGAATTCAGATATTTTGTGGTATGGCGCAGAAGGAGTAACAGCAATTTCACTTACCAACTTCCCCTCTTCCATTTCTGGACTATTGCCAAAGAAGGTGGCACCTTAGCACACAGTGAGAGAGAGCATGGGAAAAATACGGGGTGCTGCACTGCCTTATTTTACGCAGGTGACAAATTCAAGGCAAGGCTCTGGGGCTTACCCTCCTGTCTGTCCTAGGGTAGAATATTCGAGATACGTGGTAGGCATATTGGCAAATCCAGGGCTATAAGGTGCACCTCTCTGCACTTTTTTTTTTTTAATGAAAAGAGCGTGGTGAGAACTCAGTTCAGCTGCCTCTTCATCTAGGACACAGGTGTATGTTTTCATGATTTCAAGGAGGAAGTAGAAAAAGTTCCTCCACCAGTCAGCGTTACAGCACAGCTTCACGTAAAAGGAATGGATACTGAAGGTAAGTTAGCGTTTTTTATTATCTTGGACATTTTATTCAGCCATGTAGGAGAAACAATTTCATTAACTTGTTACTAAAATGTTGTTGAAGTGAGTTGGGAGTCTCCTGTTTGGCGCCCCTTGTCAATCACTTCTCGGGTCTTTTATTCATTCCTATTATGTATGTATCAGATTTAGATTAACTTAGTACAAATATATAATTGATTCTATTGTAAATAGTTGAAAATCATTAATTCATCTCTTATAAGTTCCACATTTATTGGCGGCCCACTAAGTTCTTTTTTTTTGTTTTGTATTTTTTTGTGTGTGGCTATAAAATTGCACAAAGCAGTTCAAATTTCACCTTTAAAGCAAAACATTTTCTTGTATATGGAAATAGGATAAAAATTTCCTAAATATATGTAGGATATAATGCCTTAAAATTTAGAAAAGCCACTCTATTAAATTAGTATTAATTCCTCCTCCTGAGGCAGATATCCTGTTTAATTCTCTCAAATGTGTGAATAATTATCTTAAACTATAACATGAAATTACCAGTCTGTGTATAATACTACTCAAGAATGTGACTGTCTGGCCTCACATCTTTCTAAGGCACTTTGAGATTATCTAGAAAATTAAAATTTAGCTGCATATATGTCTCCATTCACACCCAATGGGAAAAGTCCTAAAAGTTCACAATTTCTAGTTTTGTGAGGTTAGTTTTTACTCAATCATCATCTAGTTTAGCTCTATAACAAGGTGCCTATAAATGAAAGTATAGCAGGTATAATTAAAAGGCATTTGGTAAGACTTGATAAAACCTTCTTGGTGTCTTTCTCAGAAAATGAGAAAGTTAATGATTCTATTTAATAAAAGGTAGGTTAATAAAAAACCTTTTGGTAAGTCAGCACATTTCTATTTTTTTTGCCTTCAACAAAATTAAAGGTAGATATAATGATGGTCAATTGCTACATTTTAAAATGTGATTTTTGGTAATATATCACTATGAGTTTGAGTATGTATCTTGAAATAATTCTATAATAAAGACATCTGCATCCGAATGTTTATGGCAGCACAATTCACTATTGCAAGGATGTGGAAACAATCTAAGTGCCCGTCAATTCATGAGTGGATTATTAAAATTTGGTATATGTATACAATGGAATATTACTCAATTATAAGAAACAACAGTGATCTAGCACCGCTTATATTTTCCTGGATTGAGCTTGAGCCCATTATTCAAAGTGAGGTGACACAAGATCGGAAGGATGGGCTCCACATGTACTCGCCATCAAATTGGTACTGACTGATTAACACTATGGTGCTCACATGGTGGTGGTGTTCTTCAGGGATTAGGGGGTTGGTGGAGTAGACTCACAACTGAGGGATGCAGTGAATATTGTAGAGGGCAAGGACATGCCTCTAAGCCTTGCTAGGGCCAGGCAAAGATATAAAATGTATCCAAAATGTTTGTACTCTCATAATTTCCTGAAATAAAAAAAAAAAAGTAAAGGCATCTCATCTTGAACCACTTCCCCTTCCCACCTTGCGCTCTGCTGTATCATACCAGCTTTTCTTCTGAATGCTCTCAACTCCATTTTTGCCCATATTGCTTCTCTTATCTAGAACACTCTCTGCCATCTCTTAATCCCCTTTATCAGATTAACTCCCACTATTTTTAGATCTCAGATTACATGTCCCTTCCTCACTTACTTGAGGAGGTGAAAAGACTACTAGCTACTTGCATGATGTCTGTCTTTTCCACCAGAGTGTTAGCCTAATGCTATTAGAGACTTTTCTGTTTTATTCTCTTGTACAGGGCCTGGCATAAAGTATGTGCTCATAAGTATTTATTGAATTAATATATTGCTGTATATCTACTTTACAGTTGGATTCCAAGAAACCAATCACATCAGGTCATCAAAACTATATTGGCTCTCCATTGGTGAAGGACAGAATCCATTGTGTGGTGTTTGTGTTTGATGCCAACTCTGTTGAACGTCTCTCTCCTGAGATAGTGGTAAAGATCAAAATTATTCGAAGGGAGGTGATAAAGTGTGGTGAGTCTCAGAGTCTCATTTCACTTTTCCATGAAGGGTAATTGATTAGACCATATTGTAGAGTGGTTTTTGGACAAGATGTAGAAATGTAGAACTTTTAAGTAATTGCATATTGCCATCTCCCCTGGTCCCCCAGCATGGTTCAATCCAATTGAGCACTCACTCACTGTATGACTTTGTGCAAGTGACTTAAACTCTCTATGCCTCAATTTTCTAATCAACAAAATTAATATAATAGCACATACCTTAGAGGGTTTTTTTTTTGGTAAGGATTAAACAAATTAACGTATATATGAAGAGTAGTACAATCCTAATTACCTGCTATTGCTATATTCTGGCATGCATTTATTGACCAAGAGTCATAAATTTCCCCTTGGACCCTAAAGGATTAGAAAGTAAAAAAAAAAGGCAGTATGAAGAAGAAGCACAAAGTTAAGATGTTTGGTAGGGAAAGGTAGAATAAAGGATTTGGATAAAATAACAAGGATTAGGGAATTAAGGTGGCCCCATTCTGACTGTTTTTGGCCTCATCCATTTTGAGTGGGAAAGAGCCAGTTTATCACAATTTGGATGGAGTTAGAATCAGAGAGTGATTGACTTACCTGCTCAATGAAATTTAAAACCTTGCAAAGGTGGTATGTGGGGAGGTGCTTGCTGACGTTATGCAACAGGAACAGTTTATTTGTAATGCTTTGACACATTTTATCTCCTTCCTGAGGCCTCTTCTCCCCTACCTTGTTTATTAGAGCCCTTTGGTTCTTTCTCTAGTCTTTATCAAAACACAACTTTTGGACAGAATATGAACTCAATCAGCAATATTGTAGCATAAATTTTAGTGACCTCTTCTAAGAGGTGGTTTCATTTATTTGAAGCCTCATTTCTTACCATGGAAGGCAATGAATGTGACTTCTCAGGTCAGAGAAATTCCAGGTACTAATGGGTATTCCAGGGGAATTTTTTTGGGGGGAGTGCTGGTGGAAGAATTTCTCCAATATGAAATTGCTCCATAAGTAGCCTATTGCATAATTGATAGTTGATTAATTAAAAATACTGATTCTGTCTGAAATAATAAAAACCATATGTATCTATTTGGCATAGGTATAGTACATGTGGCTTTGCTCACTCATGTGGATAGCATGGATCTGATTACAAAAGGTGACCTTATAGAAACAGACAGATGTGTGCCTATAAAGTTAAAGGTAATGAATGATGCTCTTTGTAAACACAATTTCTGGGATATGTTACTATTATCATATTATTATTATTGCATATAAAAATAAAAAGACACCTACGAAGTTTAAGAAGATAGGGGATGGGTAAACTCACAATCAATGGATGCATTGAGTGTTGTGGGGGGGAAGGGCACATCTCAAAACATGGTTTGGATGTGGCAAAGTCATAACATGTAACCAAAATGTTTGTATGCCCATAATTTCCTGAAATAAAAAAAAAATAAAAAAATGCTTAATTAGGGCTCATTTTCCAAGTTTTAAAAATTAAATACAATCATTCTGTCCCTTGATATCTTCAAGGGATCGGGTCTAGGGCCTCACACTGATACTAAAATTTGTGGATGCTCAAGTCTATGATATAAAGTGTGATAGTATTTGCATGTAACCTATGTAACCATCCATCCTCCCGTATGCTTTAGATCATCTCTAGAGTACTTATAATACCTAACACAATGTAAATGCTATGTAAGTAGTTGTTACACTGTGTTGTCTAGGGAATAATAAGACAAAATTCCATTTATCACAATTTAATTCTATTAGGTTCAATTAAAAATATTTATTGATTACCTTTAAGATTGAGCCGGTGTGATAGTCTCTAATCAGATACACAGATAATAAAAACAATTTTCCTGCACTAAGAAACTTAAAATTTTATAGATGAAGATGAGGGGATGGGGAAGTGAAATAAGAAAAGGTTGACAAAGCTGGGCATGGTGGCTCACGCCTGTAATCCTAGCACTCTGGGAGGCCGAGGCTGGTGGATTGTTTGAGCTCAGGAGTTTGAGACCAGCCTGAGCAAGAGCGAGACCCCGTCTCTACTAAAAATAGAAAGAAATTAGCTGGACAACTAAAAATATACAGAAATAATTAGCCGGGCATGGTGGCACATGCCTGTGGTCCCAGCTACTCGGGAGGCTGAGGCAGGAGGATTGCTTTAGCCCAGGAGTTTGAGGTTGCTGTGAGCTAGGCTGACGCCATGGCACTCTAGCCCAGGCAACAGAGTGAGACTATTTCTCAAAAAACAAAAAAAAAAGAAAAAGAAAAAGAAAAGAAAAAGTTCACAAGAGAATATGATATGATGGAGTATGATAAATATTATGAAATGACTAAAAATAAAGTGCTGTAAAGGTTTAGAGAAGGCAAATATCCTGTTAAAGGGGATGGGGGAGGATTTCATTAACTGGGAAATGGCTTTCAAGGAGAAGTATTTTAGAAAGTGAAGAGAGAAAAAGAGAAAACAAATTCAGGCCACGAGGACAGTGCAAGCCAATATATTAATGGAGGAAAAGGCTGCATATTTGGGAAGCGTGGAGTTCAGTTTAGTGACAGGTTGGATCCTTGTAGGGGAAGATGAAAGGAGAAAGGAACATTGGTATAAGGTGATTTTAGTTAATGAGGTATGTCATGAGGAATTATAGCAACTGTTTGAAAGAATAGTGATATGATCAAAGTTAAACTTCACAAAAATTAATCTGCCACTGTGTGTAGAATAGATTGGAATTAAAACAGGAACCTGGATGTGAGAATGCCAGTTCGGAGGATGCAATGACAGCGAATATTTCTTGAGCACTAATATGTAATAGATTTTTTTATTCAATTCTTATTATACTCCTACAAGATGGGTACTATCATTATCACATTTCACACATGAGAAAACAAAAGCACAGAGAGTAAAGCATTTCTCAATGTTTATTTATAGTGCTAAGGAGTAACAGGGACCTATTTTGAACCCAAGCAGTCTGGCTCCAGGAATAAACTAGTCTAAGAAAGAATTAAACATTTTAAACTAGTCTAATAAAATTGACTTAGCCTAAGAATATTTTTTTAAAGGAACAGAAAAATTATGTACTCTAGTGTAAATACATTAGAAATGCCTCAATTTCATAATAGTTTCTATAGAACTATAGTTATATAGTTATCTAGATAACTTTTAGTTATCACTCATTTCTAATTCATATTGAATCCAATGTATGTATTCCAAATGAAAATTAGCAGTGATCTTAGAACTTGATATGTGAAGGTCTTCAAGAAAGTACTTTATGGGGCCATATCTCCATTTTTTTTCCAACAGCAAAATTATTACCAAGTTCCTACTTTTTGTTATTACTCTCACAATTTATATTGACATAAATATTTTTCACTATTTTGATATTTTTAGATTTTAATTACTGTATGTATTACAGCTGGAGGCAGTCCGAAGACAATTTGGATTTGCTCTTTCTGACATCTTGGTGGTTAGCAATTATACCTCAGAGTGGGAGCTGGACCCAGTAAAGGATGTTTTAATCCTGTCTGCACTGAGACAGATGCTGTGGGCCACAGATGACTTCTTAGAAGATTTGCCTCCTAAGGAAAGAGGTAGATGCATTTGGTGATGTAGAGGCTCGAAGGTTTCAACTACAACTACTTGGCTACTTCCTGCCTGGATCTATTGGATACCTGGTAGCTCTTTGTCTCTTTTGGGGCTGTTGCCCTGTGATTAGTCCTGCTTTTTAACCCACTGCCTGGATGCATTTCCCACTCCCCACATTTTCTTCTTCTTTTCCTCCTAGAATATATCCTATAGAATCTGCACTTTCCCTTCCTCCTTGTTTTAAGATGAAAGTTTTGAAGTAATCCACCTCTGTCAATCATACTGTTTTAATATCTGAGCTGTATCCCTGGCCTCTGCTCTCTGGATGTGCTTTTTTCCTTGGGACCTAGAACTGGATTGAATCAGCAATGTTCCTGATCAGATGTGATCCTTCATTATTTGCCCCTTCCTTGGGACCTGATGCTTCTGTCTTTTTTGACTTCCCTTTTTACTCCTCTACCTTATCTTAGTCCCTCTTCATGCAGTTGGTCAGTGCTAGGTAGAGGTGTGTTCCTTTTATGCTTATGGCCTCAGAATTTGGCATTATGTATATTCTCTGTTATCAACCCGTGCATAGTACATGCTGCAGTGTTCCATTCAAAGATTAGACAGAAGTTTCAGATTATTACATTCAAATCTTATTTTAATGCTTGGATAAAATAAGAATGCTATATATTCTCCAATTCTCTCTTACTCTCAAATTGCTGAGAAACTCTCCTATTACTAACTTTACTGTCCTGACTCTGCCATCTTGGTTTTCCCATCTCTTCTTTTCATGTGGTGCATGGGCTACTGAATGTTAGGATTGGTTTAGACCTCCAGTGGCCCAATGTTCCTCTTCCCTCTGATAAATTTTTTCCAAATAATCTACTGAGAATATTTTGTTTCTCTTTTCTCAGGTATGGTATGCAAAGAAGGGATCAGGTATGCAAAGAAGAAAATAAATAGAAAACATACATATGAAACCTTCACATTTGACTAATTTTCATCTCATCACGGAAGAGTGACATTGAGAAAGGAGAAAACAGAAAAAATAGAAGTAATGGAGACTGAAGAAGTGTACCTTAATTATGTCTGGGATGAAGATATACATAAAGAATCATAGTATCTGTAAATAACTAGAAACAGCAGCAAAGTCACAATTGTGAAAAACAATAATAATTTTTCTTGAATTTATATCCTGTAACTGTAAAAAAACAAAGTTTCTTATAAAACCTGGGTCTAATGTGCGTGCGTGTGTGTGTGTGTGTGTGAGAGAGAGAGAGAGAGAGAGAGAGAGAGAGAGAGAGAGAGATTTTGGAAAATATTTATAACATGATTTGCCAGAATACTCTTTTCTTCTTAATTTTCCCTTCTTATTTTATTTCTAAAGTACTTAATTTTTGTCTCTGCTGGCCCCCATGTTATATTCTTTAACCTAAAGCCATTTTTTGCTTAATATTTGAATCCCTCTTCCAGAATATGGTAATTAGTATTAGTAAGAATTTCACAAGACTAAAACTGAAAGGGACTATAGCTTGATTACTCTATCAGTTATGGCTACTTTAGTTTAGATAAAACTCAACTTGAACTATATGAATAAAAAAGAGGACTATAGCACTAGATCAAGTCATCAAACCATAGAAAGAGCTGGGATTGAACTGGCTTCAGAGATATTTGACTCTAGGAATTCAAAGCTATTTTTCTCTCTGTCTGTCTGTCTCTGCCTTTCTATCTTTCTGTCTGTCTCTTTCTCTTTTTCTTCCCCCCAACACACATACACACACACTCACCCCTATCATTTCTTTTTTTTTGCATGTTGCTGTCATTATCTCAGGCTAGCATTCTTGATAATCTTAAACCATCAGAATCCAAGCTTCAGGCTCACATTCATTCAACTTTGTGACCAGAAAAGAAAAGGACAATGACACTTTCCCAGTGTCATTGTGAAATACTCCAAAAAAGGGCCACAACTGATCTGGCTTGAGTCATATGTCTACCCCCAGGAACAATTACTTTGTCCAGAGGAACAAGGAAACATGACTAGCCCATCTGAGGTCATATCTTGCTGAGGAGGGTGATTTATTATTGGAAGAAGAGACTTAATCGTGGACACGGCCACTGTTGGATTAACTGAGCTAAAGAGGCATCACAATATATATCTTATAGACTCTAGGGAGTTTTTTTAATCTAGTTCTTCTTTTAGATTATAAGGTTTGTGGGCTGGGTGTGCTAGGTTCATGCCTGTAATCCCAGGGCTTTGGGGGGCCAAGGTGGGAGGATTGCTTGAGCTCAGGAGTTTGAAGTTGCGGTGAGCTGTGATTGTGTCACTACACTCCAGCCTGGGCAACAGAGAGAGACTGTCCTACAAAAAAAAAAAAAAAAAAAAAAAAAAAAATTGTCAGAGTATCTAAAAGAATATTGTTAATAACTCTAAAATTGTTAACAATTAATTTTTATTAAAGTTTAGTATATACATAAAAAGTGCACGACTCATCAGTATATGGCTTAATGCATTTCACATACTTAACAAACCCAAGAGACTAGCACTCATATAAGAAACGAACACCACCAGCAAACATCACAAAAGTCCCCTTTATGTCTCAGTCTAGTTATAACCCAAGGTATCCACTATTTAATTGCTAATTGCATAGGTTAGTTTTGCTTGCTTTTATTCCTTAAATAAATGATATTATACACTGTTCACTCTTTTGGGTCTGATTTTTTTCATGTCATAATATATTTGTCTGATTTGTTTTGTTGCATATGAAGGTTATTTCTTCTCATCTGTCTTAACATTGATGAGCATTTGAGTAGTTTCCAGTTTGGGGCTACTAAAAATAATGCTACTATAAGTATTCCAGTTTGTGCATTTGGAGAACATATGGCAACATTTCTGTTGAGTATATTATAATGTATCTAGGACCAAATTGCTGAGTCATAGAGTATGTACACACTTACCTTTCCTAATATTACCAGTCCATTTTTAAGGGCCTTTGAAAAATATTTTGTTCCACTACAAATTTTAGTGAATTAAATTTCTTCATATATTTTAAATTCCATCTAGAACTTTATTAATTTATTTAATTTCCTGTTTTAGTGGCTCAATTGTTTGACTAGACCTTCCTGAGTACTAGATGAATTTATAGCTCTAATGTCTTTACCTTATAATCACAGTAAACCTAAAGTTACTCTAAATTTCCCAATATATGATACAAATTAAGATTTAACTTAAATCCACAAGTCCACATTAATTATTCAATTAGATATTTTGAACTAGAGATATAAGACATTTGACTTATTAGTATCTTATATTTGGTTAACTATTGCTAAAAACCACTCCAAAACTTAGTGGCTTAAACAAGAATCATTTGTTATCACCTGTGTCTGAGGATTGGCTGCAGGTTTGTCAACAGGGTAGGCTAATCCAGGAGCTTTGATTCAGACTGTGCTGTTGGGGTGGGTTGGCAGGGGCTGTTTCCCTCCATACATATACATTGTGAGGCCCAGGTTGAAGAGACAGTGGCTTCTGGGAGAAGTTCTTCTTGTTATGTGGCAGAATTACAAGAAAGCAAGTATAAATGTGCAAGGCCCCTTAAAGCTTAGGCTACAACTGATACTTCATTTTTCCTGCCTACTTCCCATTAGCCAAAGCCAATCACATGGCCAAACAGAATTCAAACAGGCCATGTCAATGACCACCAGATAAAACCTGGTTGCTGGCTCATTAAGGGGTTAGAATACAAAAGCTAATCACTGGTCCATTCCTCAGATATATCTATTTCGGTACATGAAATAAACAGGGCCATTGTTACTTGAGCTATAAACATCGGGTGGAATCATGACACACTCCTTTATGGAAATTGCTCATGTAGTATTGTACACTATCCAGAATGATAATAGGAAGAGAATTTCCAAAAGATGACTCTGGGTAAGATTCTTTGATGGAAAAGAATGGCAGTTAGACTATGTAAGATCATTACTGGTAGCCCCAGGTGGCCTCATCTAGATTCTGACTATAATAAATGAATATTGGACTTTGACTTTGCTCATCCTATGGGTATAGCAATGGCTTAGGATGTTATAAAGATTTGGAACAACAGAAAGTGAATAAATTCAATCTCCTAGGTTATATTTCATCAAATCAGAGATACACATCACCGTTGTCTATCTACAAAAATGAGCTAAGAGACTTTAACATCATATAGACTCATCCATATCATTATATATCAGCTATTTCATCAAGAACTGGAATGAATCATCCTTCTTTTTTCCAGCATTCAAGATGTGTAAGAGAGGATGTGGTGGGTCCTCCAGTGTGAAATTCCAGATTTCCCTGGTTCTTCTGGTAGGAGCCATGATCAATAGCATTGACAACACAGGAGCCAAAAATCTGTGTATCATCTCTGTGAAGGGGATCAAGGGGCAGCTGAACAGACTTGCTGCTCCTGGTGTGGGTGACATGGTGATGGCTACAGTGAAAAAAGACAAACCAGAGCTCAGAAAGATGATAAATCCAGCAGTGATATTAATAATTTGATAATGAAAATCATAGAGAAGAAAGGATGGCATGTGTCTTTATTTTGAAGATAACACAGGAGGCACAGGACACAACAAAGGCAAGATGAAACGTTCTCCAATTACATGACTAGTTGCAAAGGAGTATGAAAACTGTGGCCCTGGATATGTCTAATGCTGGCAGCATTACATGATTCTCCAGTACATTTGCCAAAAAAAAAAAAAAAACAAAAAAAGAAAAAAAAAAAAAGAAAAAGAAAAAAGAAAGAAAAGAAAAGAAAAACTCCAACAAACTTATTAAAAGATCTTTTCTATCTCACCCTCCAAAAAAGAATTGGAAAGGTCAATTTAAAATATCTGTTGGTAAAAACTGGTAATGAAAAGGACGTAAAGGACTGGCTGGCTTGATTGGATGACTATAAAGCAGGAAAGCTATTGAGAAAGTTTTGGGTATATGGTTGGAGGGATAAAGG
>CAUYRT010034050.1:0-26882 GCA_963574885.1 Lepilemur ruficaudatus
CACTGTGTCCACGCTAACGGGTATACAGCGGTATCTCACTGTGTCCACGCTAACGGGTATACAGCGGTATCTCACTGTGTCCACGCTAACGGGTATACAGCGGTATCTCACTGTGTCCACGCTAACGGGTATACAGTGGTATCTCATTGTGTCCACGCTAACGGGTATACAGCGGTATCTCACTGTATCCATGTTAATGGGTATACAGTGGTATCTGATTGTGTCCACACTAATAGGTATGCAGTGGTATCTGATTGTGTCCACACTAATGAGTATATAGTGATACCTCATTGTGTTCATGCTAATGGGTATACAGCAGTATCTCACTGTGTCCATACTAATGGGTATACAGTGGTGTCTCATGTTGTGATTTGCGTTTCCCTGGTGACACACAATGCGATGCACCATTTCATTTGCTTATCTGCCCTCCATTTACCTTCTTTGAAGAGGTGTCTGTTCATGTCTTTGGCTCATTGTTAATTGGGTTGTTTGTTTTTATTGTTGAATTATAAGAGCTCTCTCTGTATTTTGTATAATGGTCCTTTATTAGCTCAGTCTGTTGTACGTATTTTCTCCTGGTGTGTGGCTCTGTTTTTATTCTCTTGGCTGTGTCTTTTTTTTTTTTTTTTAAGAGACAGGTCTCGCTGTGCTGCCCATGCTGGTCTGCCTCCCCAGTAGCTGGGAATACAGGTGGCAGCCACCATGGCCTGGCAGTGTCTTTCACAGAGCAAAAAATTTGAACTTTGATAAATTCCAGCTTATCAGTTATTCCTTTCATAGATTGTGTCTTTGGTGTTGCATCTGAAAAGTCAACAGACCGAAGGTCATCTCGATTTTTTTCTGTGTTACCTCGTAGGAGTTTTATAGCTTTGTGTATTACATTTAGGTCTGATTTCCATTTCGAGTTAACTTTGTGATGAGTATAAAGTCTGTGTCTAGATGCCCTTTGTGGGGCATGTGGACGCCCAGTTGTCCCAGAGCCACTTGCTGAAATGAGTATCTTTGCTCCTTTGCTCCTTTGTCGAAGACCGGTTGACTGTATTCACGCAGGTCTCCTTCTGGGCTGTTCTGTTCTGTGGATCTGTTGTCTGTCCTATCCTGGGTACCACACTGTCTGAACTACTTTATAATCAGCCTTGAAGTCAGGCAGCGCCAGTCCTCCAACTTTGTTCTTCTCCTTCAATCCTGGGTTGGCTATTCTGGGTGGTTTCTTTCTCCATAATAATTTTAGAATTACTTTGTCAGTATCCACAGAAGAACTTCCTGGGGTTTGGGCTGGGATTGCATGGAACGTATGGATCAGTTGGGGAAGGATGGGCATCTTGACAACGTTGAGTCTTCCTGCCATGAACGTGGGATAGCTCAACAATTATTTAGTTCTTTGATTTCTTTGATCAGTTTTATAGTTTTACTCGTATCTATTTTATATATTTTTTTAGATTTATACCTAAGCGTTTTATTTTGGGGAATGCTAATGAAAATGGTATTGTATTTTTAATTTCAGATTCCACTTGTTCATTCCTGGCCTATAGGAAAGTGACTGGCTTTTGTTTATTAACCTTGTATCCTGCAACTTTGCTATACTTATTAGTTCAGAAGGCTTTTTGTCTATTCTTTCATTTTGTTTTTCATAAGTGACCGTGTCATCTGGAGAAAAGACAGTTTTATTTCTTCCTTCTCCCATTTGTATATCTTTTATTAATAGTTCCTTTTCCTGCTTGTTGCATTAGCCAGGACATCCGGTACAACGGTGGAAAGTGGAGTGTGGCTACCAGCGTACAGGGAGTCCTCTCCGCCATCACTGATAGGTTCTCAGAAACTGTGACTTTAACTCAAACGATGTACAATAGGCCCTCGGATAATGACGTCTTGTTCAATATCATTTTGTTACAATGTGGATGAGAAAAAAATTGGTTTAATCTCATGTCATTTTGTTTAAAGTTGAAGTTTCCAAGAACCTATCAACGGCAACGTGAAATGAGGACTGACTCTGTGTGTTTGTGTGTGTGTAGAAATAGGGTGTGGGTCACTTTAATTTCACGGGCAAATGCCTGAACGGTCTGTTTTAAGGAAGTGGCAGGAAGCAGAGACCCATCCAGGCAGGAGAGACGTCTCTTAAGTCCTCGTCTCTGGCCACGGTGTGGGCCACTTGGGTGTGGTGTCCTCACGTCAGCAGCAGCCTTTGCTGGGTCCTTCCCGTTACGTGGTGTCGTTGCCCATTTGATACAGAGGTCACTTCGATTGGTCCTGTGCATATTCCATTTTGGGTTGTCCCTCTGTCCTTGTTGGGTTTTTTTGAAAAATTAAGTATATGAAAGGTGGTTTTACTAATAACCTAACAGAGGAAAATAAACTATCAAACAGAAAGTAAGAGCAATTTGCTCACAGCACATAATTGCCCCTTCGAAGGAAACTCACAACTACCCCGTCTTGATTATAACACCTGTGGCCTAAGTTGTCATCTCTAAGACTGTGTTTTCTCAGCCTTGAGGAGCCCTAAGTGGACCATAGGGGTGCGAACCTCCCACTTCAGTTCCTGCCAAAAACCACATTCCAAGGACTCAGATAAAATCAGCTTCGTGGGGGTTGCGGGGGGGTGGAGTACTTAATGGCTTCACAGTTGCTTCTGTTATCAGTCCGCTGAAGGAGAGTTTTAAAGGCCATTTTTATCCTTTAAAACCACCAGCTGCTTTTCCTCAACTGCCTGGCACTACCCTCTACCTTTCTTCAGTGCCGGGGTTGACAGTCTCTCTCTCTGTCTCCCCGCCCTTGCTATCTTTCTTTTCTTCCTGGGAAAATAAATTAATATTGTACTACTTTCTATCCTAAACTTTGAGAATTCTTTGTCACCCACACCATGACCACCTCGTAAATATCCACACTTTCGGTATGTAAAGAATAATCGCCAGAACTGGACAGGACGGCATGCTCAAAGGGGTTCCCCTCCCCCTATCTTTTCCACCCTGTTCTCACCCCACTGTCCTGTTCAACCTGTTCCCATCCATCCTTTGCAGGTGCTGGATCTCATTATTCTGAAAAACCCTATCTGTGTTTCCTTGTATTCAACATAAACATATATATTTTACTATTCATTTTTCTGAAAGAAAAAGTTTCATACTCTAGTTACTGTTTTGCAGTTTGCATTTTCACTCAACAGTGTACCTTGGAAATCACTCCATGTGAGTTCGCAGAGCACTCCACTGGGTAATTCAGCTACTCCACACTGGAGAACGGTCAGGGCATTCAAAATGGCAATTGCAGACAGTGCTGCAGTTACTAATCTTGAGCATTTCCTAATTGTTAGAGGTTTGCGTTCAGGGCAAAATCTTAGAAGTAGGATAGCTGGATTTCACCTGTAGTTGTGTTAGCTATTGCCAAATCCCCTGTATACTAGGCAGCCTCCAAATTGGCCTGAATAATCCCTGCTCCCCAATATTTATACCTTGTGTAATCTTCTCACATTTTACCAGAGCTGGTCTCGTGACCAGCAGAATACAGCAGAGGTGATACTAGGTCACTTCCAAAATTAGCTTATAAAAGACCAGGTGCATGTAGAACCTCAGTGGAGTCCGAGAGTGAAAACAATCTTGAAAAAGAGCGATGTTGGAGGACTCATATTTCCCGATGTCAAAGGTTACTACAAAACTACAGTAACCAAAGCACTATGGTACTGGCATATAGACAGACATATCAACCAGTGTTACCAGAGAGAGCCCAGAAATAACCCCCATCTACATAATCGGATGGGTTTTGACAGTGGTGCCAAGACCACTGAATGGGGAAAGGGTGCTGGCGCACAGCCATTGAGGAAAATAGTATAGAAGTTTTACTCAAAAACATGAGAAATCCTCGTGGTCCCTATGACCCAGCAATCCCACTTCTGGGTATATCTCTGAATGAAAGGACATCAGTATCTTGAAAAGATCTGTAACCCATGTCCACTGCAACACTATTCACAATAGACAAGATATGGAAACAACCTGAATGTCCCTCAACAGATGAACTGATAAAATGTGGTGGATGTGCATGTGTATATATTTACATGTGTGTACATATATACAATGGAATATTATTTAGCCTTTATAAGAGAAGGCTGTATAATCTCACATATGGGTGATCTAAACAAGCTGAACACACAGAGTGTTGGCTGCCAGAGAATGGGGTTGGGGGAAGGAATGGGGAGCTGTTGGTCAAAGGACACAAACTTTAAGTTAAAAGATGTATAAATTCTGAGATTTAATGTACAACACGGAGATTTTAGTTAATAAAACTGTATTGCATGCTTGGAATTTGCTAAGGCAGAAGATTTTAAGTTTTCTTGCCACACACTAAAAACAGGTAAGTACGTGAGGCAATGGATGTGTCAATTAGTTTGACAGCGGTGAGCATTTCATCTGTGAAGTCATTACATTACACACCCTAAGTATATATTAACTTTGTCAACGACACCTCAATAAAGCTTTTGGGGAGGGAGAGGAATGGTCCTGGAAAAACTGGCTATCTACACACAGAAGAATGGAGTTGGACCCTTGCTTTACACCATGCATAAAAATTAAAATGGATTCAAAACCTAAATTTAAGAGGTAAAGCTATAAGTCTTAGAAGAAAACACAGGGAAAAGGCTTCATGACCTTGGAACTGGAAATGATTTCTTGGTTATGAAATCAACCACACACACAGGCAGCAGAAGAAATCTAGGTAAGAGAGGCCTCACCAATATTACAGGTTTTGTGCCTCAAAAGACAATAGTAAGAATCAAAGGACAACACACAGAATAGGAGAAAATGCAAATCATATAGCTGATTAAGGATAAATATCCGGAGTTTATAAAGAACTCACGCAACCCAAGAATAATGTTAACAACAAAAGCCAATTCAAATATGGAAAAAGGAGTTGGATAGTTTCACCAACGATATACAGATGGCCGGTAAGTACATGGAAAGATGCTCCGCGTCACTAAACGTTAGGGGAATGAAGGAGCTACGCGGAGACACCACTTCCCTCGCGATGACGGCTGCTACCCAATAAACCCAAGTTTATTGGGCCAGGGTGCGGTAAGAGCGGAACCCCCGCGCGCTGCTTGCGGGAAGGCAAAGTGGTGCGGCAGCTCCGGAAAACAGGTCAGCGGGTCCTCAAAAAAATCAGCGCGGGACCCAGGTGCTCCACGCCATGTACCTCTCCTGAGCGCGAGGATTCGAAGGCGTTCCATGTTCGCAGAACCGTCAGGCTGGCGCCAGACTCGGGTCTTAGCACGTTCGGTTCCGAGACATCCGGACAGGCCGAGCACCCGCGCGGAGCGCCCGCTTTGCAGACTCGGCGCGACCGTGTCCCAGTCCAAGCCACAGGTGAGACGCCCCGGGGGCTGCCGGGAGCGTCACCTGGTCACACAAACCCCCTCCACCTTTCCGAGCCCGGTGCCGCCGACCGAGGCGTGGGGCCTGCCGCCACCTCGCGGTCACCTGAGCACCGGCATCGTTTTGTTTCGCGCCCGCTCCCCGGTGAGATCCCAGATCCGTTCGCAGCTCATCCCTCCACGCGGCTGCGGTCCAGCCTGACCGTCGTGACTTCCCCGTCACGCACCGCGCGTCCGCCCCACCGCCCGGAACACCCACGACGGGCGTGACCTCCACGTCCCGGGTGGGCTTCCGACGTCGCGTCCGCCCGTCCCCGCCCGCGCGTTTGCCGCGCCCCCCGGCTCGTTCTTCCTAGCGAGCTGCGGCGAGCACGCGTCTACGCGCACGGAAACCTCCGCGTTTCGCCGCCGTCAGGTCCCGTTCCTGCGTAGCCCCGGGGCCGCCCGCGCTCGGGGCTGTGCCGCGGCGCAGCAGGAGGCCCGGGCCTGTGGACGACTAACCGCAGGAACGCTTCCCGGGAGGAAGACACGGCCACCACACAGGCCACCAGGTCGAAAACGCCAAAGAACCGGCTCGCGGCCGGCGCCGGCGCTTCCGGGGGGCGGGGCGCCACGCAACCCGAGGCCGGAAGTGGAAGTGACGTCGGAAGCCGCCGGCTCTTCCGGCGACGGCTCTGCTGTCCGACGGCCATTTCCTTCCCGACGGCGGCCCGCCCCCGCGTCGGGGGGTTCCGCTGCCGGATCCGCGCGTGTCTGGGCCGCCTGAGGCGTCGGGTCCTCCCGTCCGAGGTCCGCACCCCGGGCCCAGCCCCGCTCCGGAAGGGCGAGTCGGCGCCGGGACTGCCTGCCGCGCGGGTGAGCGGCGCCCGGGCGGCGGCCTCTGCTCCCTTGGCGCTGAAGGTTTCCGCTGAGAATTCGGCTTGGGCTTTGCCGTTGGTGTTTATTTTTGACGCGTCGTCTCCGGGTCGGGGGACGAGCCGGCGCGCGGGCGTCCGGGGCGTGCGTGCTTACGTGAGCGAGCGCAGGCGCGTGTGCGCGCAGGCCTCGCTGTTAGTGGGGACGGAGACCGGGACTCCGCTCGGACTAGGTACCGTCCCTCGTGCTTGCCTTTGGAAGGCCCGAGTCTGATGAGGATTTTAATGCGCGTGCAGTTGTGGTAGATTTGCTCGTTTTTAGCACGTGCGTGTTTCTCCCTCCCAGACAGTAAGCACGTTTTAGGGTGGACCGCTGTGTGCGTGTGAGCAGGTTGAGAGCGAATTGCACACGGGATCCGTAACCCTTAAGTACGCAGCAAAGCATCTCCCAAAGGCAGACATTGTACTTCTAAAACGATGATGCTGCTATTTCAGCGTTTCACGTAAGAAAATGAAAAATAACGTCACCCAGTGTCCGCCGCACTAACTGGAATTCTCCGCGTGGTTTCAACGAAGGCTGTTAGGTGGTTGTGGATCCAAAACCCATTCAAGGTTTGCACGTTCTTGTTGTCCGTCTTTTAGTGTCATTTGGCCAAAAGCGGTTACTGTAGTTTCTCTACCCCATCGACTTTTGAAGAGTCACACTTCTCTTGAAAATCCATGCAGTCAGGTATTTCTGATTGTATTCTCAAGGTGCGTCTAAATATTCCTTCATTTCTTGCTGTTTCCGGTAAACTTGTAACTGGGTCCAGAGGAGAGGTTGGCAAAGGGCCAATAGTAAGTACTTTATGCTTTGGGGGCTGTGCGGTTTCTAACCACTCAGTTCTCCGTTAACTGCTCCTGTCCCGCGGCTGGGTGTTCCTTCTCTGCCGCGTGCTGCACAGGGGCAAGCCACAAGCGGTTTCTCAGAAGTACGGTACTTGCCTGCGGAGGGCTGGGATTTACTCTGAAGTGCAAGAGGGCTGTGCTCTAAGTCTGCTGTTGGATGCTCTGGTGTCATTGGGTCTGCTGGATCATTTAGACAAAGTTGAGAAGCTTGTCCTCCAGCCTCAACTTACTCTGGTCCACATTTGCAGCTAGGAAGCCTGACAGGCCACTGTGTAGACCATTACAGCATAGCCGAACGTTGCCTGTGTTGCCCCTAACGTTCAGAAGGTCTGGGAAGCGTCGCGCCTGTTTTCCGGTCATAGGTGGCATGAGGTGCAGCAACGTGGAGGGGCTGTCTTTACACGATCCAGGTCGCTAGCCTGCAGAAACCGAGGCCTCTGAATCTCTGGCCCTCGATTTTGCATATTTATCGTAAAGGAATCTGAAGTATTTTCTATTTTGTGCCCTTGGAACCAGTCAACATAGTGTCAGCGTCATGTACCAGTGCAGTGTTTCATTCAGTGACAAAGCTCTGGAGACTATGTTATCTCTAGTCAGATAGCTGATTATATATTATTTATATCTCATTCTGAAAAAGGGTTAGGAGTCTAAGTAGGTGCCACCAAACTAAACACCTTTGTGGGCCTTTTCCCAAGGCACCCCCAGTTTGAGACACCTGGTAGTAAGTACAGTTAATACTGGGAGTATAGATACTCTTTTATGACACTGTGAAATTTCAGGGTTTTAGTCCCCTCGTCGTTAGAATAAAAATAGAAAGTTCCAGCCCTGCTCCTCATCATGTTGAAAAGTAACAACAAACTCAGGACTCCAGGCTTCAGAGACAGACTGACCTGTGTTCAGGTCTTGGTTCATCACTTCCTCAGCAGATGACCTGGAACCAGTCGGTGTTCTCCGAATCTGGTTCCTGGGACCAGTCCGTGTTCTCCGAATCTGGTTCATTAGCTGTTAGACAGGGGCTTATCTGCTGTGAAGGGACGTGATGATAACCGAGTGAGCTCTTATAAGGCTCCTGCCCGGTGTTCTGACGCGTACTGCGCCTCAGTGAATGGTGGCTGATGTCACTCATACTTGTGGAGTAAACTGGTTTCAGTGGCTTTCGTACGTGTCACCTGCAGAAACACAGCCCCTGTGTGATCTCTGATGACTGAGGAGTGATGTCCTGAGTGTGGCTGATGGGCAGTAGGACTGCAGAGGTCCCTGTGTCAAGAGAGAGGAGACTGCACCATTCCCTCCACACTCACTGCCTCCCTGAGTGGTCTTGGCATCCAGGGAAGGAGCGTTCTGACGTGTGCCACCGTCATCCTCACAGGATGGCAGTCGACGGCTTGCCCCAGGGTGAGTCCTGGTCATGCTCTTCTCAGAGGTGCTGCGTTGGTCCCTCCACAGTACAGAGTCCCGTGGTCTGGGCCAGAGCAGTCAGCTCCTCGTGCATTTTGGAGATGCTGAAGTGTGCAGAGTGTGCCGCTGTGTGAGTTGGCCCTACCGTGTGTGCACTAGGGAGACAGGACACATAATCTGCTTCATGAGTTTTCTCACCGTGGGTGAATAAAGACTCCCTTGTCTCAGGGCTAAAGTTCCCTTACGTGTAACATGAGACTGTTAAAATTCGTAAAGGGCAGCACACCTCCCTAGCCCTTTTTCTGTCTCTAGGTGAGACAGGCTGTCCTGGCAATGTGTAGTGTGTGTGTGTGTGCCCCCGCACACGCGCCTGAGTGTGCAGCATAGTGTGGGAATTTCCTACTAGGACAGAAAGACTTTCCGGTGCAGGAACATTCGCGTCACCATCAGTTCTGGGTTCTCACCCGTCCTTCTTTTCCAGAAGGTCGTGTTTCCAGTGACCCAATCTGCCCTCGTGAAGAAAAGACACAGGCAGCGAGGATGGTGGCTGACTGTCCCATGAATTATCAGGTATGCTGCAAGTGTGTTTTTCTGAAAATGACATGCTGCCGCTACCAAGTAGATGTGTCTCCACAGCTTCTCAAAGCCAACAGCCCCAGGCAGGGACCAGGTCTCTAGTTGAATTTCCACAGGCAGTGGAGCCTCCGTGTTGGTTAGTGTTGCCATGGAAATCGTCCCAGTATTTCAACATATTTACTACTTTGACCCTCACGGTGCCAGGTGCATGTTTCTTATTTTGCTGCCTGTGCAGGCACATGGCGAAGGGGAGGAAAGTGTCCTTTTGTCCAGGTATTTATTCATTGGTCACCATTTATCGGGTGTTTGTAATGTGCTCGGGATCATGCTGCAGTGCAGGGAAGTGAGGCGAGAAGGGCCCCCCATCTAGGTGTGGTGAGAGGAGTCCCCGTGTGAGGTGGCAGCGAAGCCATGGCTGGAGGAGCTCACGGGACGCGAGTGTGGACAGGGAAGAGCCCCCAGGACCACCAAACACGGGGTGGGCAGTGGAGCCCTCAGAGTCCCACGTAGGCGTCGGGCCCTGCCTCCTGATTCCCCACCAAATGTTGATGGATGTGTCACATGCCTCAGGCCACCGCGTGTGTGAGGACTCAGGATTCGGTGATCTTTGATGACGTGGCTGTGGGCTTCACCCAGGAGGAATGGGCTATGCTGGACTCGGTGCAGAGAGACCTGTACAGAGACGTGATGCTGGAGAACTACCGGAACCTGGCCTCAGTGGGTAAGACTGCCGTCATTCCTTGTGGCCTCTGGTGGCACAGGTACAGACTATGCGCTTGCTGTGTTCCAGGATCGGTGGTGTCAAATCTGCACACAGTGGAAAATAACAGAGATGCAGTCACTGCACTGACGGGTTTTGTCTAGTGTGGTGACCTTCAAACTGTGGTCTGGGATCAAGAGCATCGCCGTCAGTCTGTTAGAAACGTACATGCTCAGACTCCCCCTGAGACACAGAGTCAGAACAGAATGTGCCGCTGGGGCCTGTCCTCTGTGTCTAACAAGCCTTCCAGGTGAATCTGACTCACTCCAAAGTTGAGAACCACTGGGTAGTGGCTTCCCAGGTCAACGAAGATCTCTTCCTGCACTTGCATTGTTTCCTATTTGAATGAAAGTCTTTTTTTTTTTTTTTTTTGAGACAAGAGCTCTCCCTGTCACCTGGGCTGGAGTGCAGTGGCATCATCATAGACTCACTGCAACCTCAAACTCCTGGGCTCAAGTGATCCTCCCGCCTCAGCCTCCCAGAGTGCTAGGATTAGTTTGTCTTCCTGATTTTTAGATGTGTACCAGAGCCTGAATGTGGGTATCAGAGTCAGCAATAACCAGCTTCTTCAGGGCACAGAAAGATGGGGTACTTGCATTTGAGCTGTTGTGAAATAATTTCCCTGCTTGCTTTAGAAGTGTAGTTCCTGATTCCTAGGTAGGTTTGTCATGTCTTGCACCAGCCTCCTCCACTGATGCATCTTGCCCTGTGTACAGGGAATCGCCTGTTCAAACCCAGCGTGATCTGCTGGCTGGAGGAGGAAGAGTGGATGATGGTACAGAGGGGAGAGCTCTACGGTAAGTGTTTGTGAGGGGTATCCCTGGCCGATGAGAAGCTCAGTGTGTTGGGAAATATAGTGAGGAAACTCCTAGAGATGCACCGTGTCACAGAATGTGAGGCCATTGGACTTGCAAGTTTTGGGGTGTCTTCAGCGTCCCCTATTTCTCTATTTTGTATCTGGCGCAGACTTTCCTATGATCTCACAGATGACCTCCTGTTTTGTTCTTTGATTTTGGTCTTTGTTCAGGCCTCCTTACTTTCCTTCCCTGGTAATACTGTTTCTGTTCACCATCACATTTAATTTTCATAGAATAAACTGTTTAAAAAATTACTGAATTTGACCCTGAGTCTGATTGCCAAATTTTAGACACGGCCGAACTGCTTAAGCCTGTCTGTGTTTTATTTTTCTAACGTGTTTAATGTGAAAACAATGTAAATAAGCATTACCATCTTTAACTTATTTGATGTTCCGTTTTGTCTTGCAAACCTTTATATTTTTTTCTGTTTTACTTCAGAATGGCAACTGAAAACCGATGGCTCGGCACTTTGGCAGGATACTGTTTGTTTAAAGACACCACATGGGGTTCAGACGGTAAGATGAACAAGAGAATTTTTATTTGCCACATTCAGTAAAGATTGAAAAGTCCGTTACAGAAAAGCACAAACGAGAGATGTGTGGGAGGAGCCACAGTCACCCGAGGGGAGGAACGTCTCTAGATGATGCTCTGAATGTGCGGATTTCGGATTCCCTAAATCTAGCTTGGGGCTTCAGAGCTCCCTGCAGCACCTGTTACCACACACACAACTGGCTGTTGGAACTTTCAAAACAATTTTATGAAAATACACAGAAATCTACTGAAGGTTAGGGCAGATGACACAGGATCCTTACAATAAATTTCCTTCAACTTGAATGAAATGTACGGAGCAGAAACTATGTGCATGTAAGGGAAATGAGAAAAATCATAATCATCACAATAATGTTTCTGTCTTCAAGGGGTGAAATCCGTAAACAAGTCTCCAAAATCCTTTAATCATTGTTCATCCACAGGCAGGAAGTCACCATGGAAGGGAACCTTGTGACCGTGAGCCGTGTGGGAAAATATTTGTCGAGCACGGGTGCCTTAACACACACAGGAGAAGTCAAGGTAGAGGGAATGCTCACATCTCTAATCCGTGTGGGGAACTTTTTATTCCCCACAAGGAAACCTTCCCTGGAGAGAAACTTCCTGTGTTTAATCCGTGTGCAAAAGCCTTTAGCTTGACTCCGGATGTTGTTTACCACAGAACGTGCCAGGGAGATAAATCCTTGGGCTACAGTGGCAGTGGAAAGGATTTCCTTAATCAGTCCTGCCTTCAGGCACGTGTGAGAACTCACACTGGGGAAGGACTCTATGGAGGGAAGCGGTGTGGGAGAGCCCTCACTGACCTCACAAGCCGGGCCATGCCTATGGAGATGCATACTGCAAAGAACGCCCACGTAGGTAAGGAATGTGGAAAATCTTGTAGATCTCTTTCCGACCTTACAATTCACACGCAAACACATGCTGGGGAGAAACCCTGTGAACTTAGGGAATGTGGGAAGTCCTTCACTGTTTCTTCCAGCCTAACTGAACTGGTAAAACTTCATAGTGGAGAGAAACCTTATCAACATAAGGAATGTGGAAAAGCCTTCACTGGGCATTCACGCCTTTCTGATCAAACACACACTGGAGAGAAGTCCTATGAACATGAGGATTGTGGGAACGTCCACCATCAATTTTATCTACTAACTGAGTGTTTAAAAACTCACAGGAGGGAGAAGCCCTTTGTATGTAAGGTATGTGGAAAATCTTTTAGGAATTCCTCATGCTTGAACAACCACGTTCGAATTCACACTGGGGTAAAACCCTATAAATGTGAGTATTGCGGAAAAGCCTTCACTGTGCGCTGTGGCCTCACTAGGCATGCACGAACTCACACTGGCGAGAAGCCGTATGACTGTAAGGAATGTGGGAAAGCCTTCTGTACATCTTCAGGCCTTATTGAACACATAAGAACTCACACTGGTGAGAAGCCCTATGAATGTAAGGATTGTGGAAAAGCCTTCACTGTTTCTTCCAGCCTAACTGAACATGTAAGAATTCATACGGGAGAGAAACCCTATGAATGTAAGCAATGTGGAAAAGCCTTCACTGGGCGCTCAGGCCTTTCTAAACATGAACGAACACACACTGGAGAGAAACCCTATGAATGTAAGGAATGTGGGAAAGCCTACAGTAGGTTTTATCTCCTGAATGAACATTTAAAAACTCACACACAGGAGAAGCCCTTTGAATGTATGGTATGCAGAAAATCCTTTAGAAACTCTGCATGCCTGAATAAGCACATTCAAATTCACACTGGACTAAAACCCTATGAATGTAAAGAATGTGGAAAAGCCTTCACTGTTTCTTCAAGCCTAACTGAACACATACGAACTCACACTGGAGAGAGGCCCTATGAATGTAAAGAATGTAGAAAAGCCTTCACGACTTCCTCACACCTGATTGTGCACGTAAGAACTCACACTGGAGAGAAACCCTATGTATGTAAGGAATGTGGGAAATCCTTTGCTTCTTCCTCACACCTCGTTGAACATATAAGAACCCACACTGGCGAGAAACCGTATGTATGTAAAGAATGCGGGAAAGCCTTCCGTGCTTCCTCACACCTACATAAACATGTAAGAATTCACACAGGGCAGAAAGCCTATAAGTGTAAGGAATGTGGGAAAGCCTACAGTAGGTTTTATCTATTAAGTGAACATTTAATAAATTACACCAAAGAGAAGGTTTTTGAATGTAAGGAATGTGGAAAGTCCTTTAGGAATTCTTCATGCCTTAATCATCACTCTCAACTGCACACTGGCAAGAAACCTCATTAACGTGAAGATGTGGGAAAGCCGTCAGTTATGCTAGTTCACTTTGGAGACACGGACATACACTCTCAAGATGCTTCTTCAGTGTCAGGAATGTGGGAGAGCCATTGGGATCCGATCACAGTCTGGCATGGAGGAGCTCGCTGTGGACCCACGTGATGTAAGACACACAGAAAGCCTTCACCATTCCCCTGGGTTTTCCTAAATATCTGAATCTTGGAATACTGAGATACCCTGTTGATGTGTGATATGTGGGAAAGCTGTAGTTGTGCTAAATACTGTTCACTTGTGATCTCCCAGTGGAGAAAGACCTTACAAAGGTAAAAAATGCTGGAAAGTCATCGTTTTTTGCATTACATTATTCCTCAACCTTCAGCAAATGTGGTGCTCCACACTCAGCAGAAACTGAGGGGACAGGGTATGAGAATTGCTCCCTGAGTCCTGAAATCATGTTTGCTGACATACCGCTTTCTGGGTGGTTCTGTAGATGTATTGTGAACATTTATGGTCATTCCTGGAGTGATACGTCTTCTCTTCCCCCATAGCAGCACCATTTCTGTCTAGTTGCTGCACCTTCTCAGTTGCAGCCTGTATTAAGTGGCCTTCTGGATTTGTACTTTTTTATTTTTTTTTGAGACATTTTTGTCACTCTATCACCCTGGGATAGAGTGCTGTGGCATTAGCCTAGCTCACAGCAACCTCAAACTCCTGGGCTCCAGCTATCCTACTGCCTCAGCCTCCCAAGTAGCTGGGACTATAGGTGCACGCCACCACGCCCAGCTAATTTTTCTATTTTTAGTAGAGATGGGGTCTCGCTTTTGCTCAGGCTGGTCTCGAGCTCCTGAGCTCAAGCAATCCTCTTGCCTCGGCCTCCCAGAGGCAAGAAAAGCCTCACATAGGTAGACCTAAGTGTCATAAAAATACTCTCGTTCCTCCCTCACAGCTGGTCCTTACAGATAAGAGATCAGGGTGGAAGGAGGGGCAGAGGGGAGAAGGGGTGCAGTAATAGCCAATACTCAGTAGCACCCCGATTTCATGACCTTGGAGGGAGACCTGTAGCCCCTGCACCGGGAGGTAGGAATCTTTTACCATGAGGCAGCACAGGTGGCTGTGAGAACCTTGAATGTTCTTTTTGAGCCCTGGATCCTGTCCACAGCTTGGCAAAGCAACCATACCATGTGCCTGAGTCCAGCAGCCACCGGGACTGGCAGTATGGCCTGCTTAGGCGTTAAGTCATGCCATCTGTGTGCTGTGAAAACAGAAACTCCCGTGAACAAGGCTGGTCGTGGTGTACCACTGTGCTTACACTGTCAACTGGCACTTCTCGATAGTGGCCCTTGGGTACACACAGGCAGCACCACAAGGTTTCAGTCTGAGTGATCCACATTTGTGTACTTCTGACACTCCGGCAACTTTGGCTTATGGATTCTAAGGCCATCGGGGCTGCAGCGACCTGATGCGTCTTTGGCACTTAGTCATCCAGTGATGGTCACAGAACTCGAGGGTAACAGCAGATCCCGGGTGGAAGAGACCTGTGCACCTTGGTGTTGTGTGTGTTTGTGCAGAGGAGTGGCTTGTGGAGTGGTTTTCTGGTGGGGATGAGTGTTGTTCTTTGGCCCCTGTCGCCACCTTTAATTGTTGGCATTGACACCAAAGATCAGTCTAAACTTTGTTGTGTGGGCCAAAACATACAGCCCTGTGCCCCATGCCTGATAGGAACTTCTGATAGAGGTTACTACTCTCTGTGCTATTCTGATAAATGATAGCATTTGTGGTTTCCCCAGGAGGCACCCACCCCATACCAGTCTACCCCTTCACCTGGGGGGAGGACCAGTGTCTTCCCCATGCCTTCTGCCCCTACAGCTTCCCATCTGCATCTGCTTACTCCCTGGCCTTGGTTTCACACAGAACATCTATTTTTTTTTTTTTTTTAAAGACAGGGTCTGGCTTTGTCACCCAGGCTGGAGTGCAGTGGCATGCACAGCTCCCTGCAGCCTCCTATTTCTGGGCTCAAGCAATACTGCTACCTCAACCTCCCCAGTGGCTGGGACTATAGGCGCCACCAACCCCAGCTAATTTTTCTATTTTTTGTAGAGACGGGGTCTCGCTCTTGCTCAGGCTGGTCTCAAACTCCTGACCTCAAGCGATCCTCCCGCCTCATCCTTCCAGAGTACTGGGATTACAGGCATGAGCTACTGCGCCTGGCCAGCATATGTTTGTCTAATCTTTCATTTCATATCCTCCAACAATGTACTTTAGACCTGCATCTTACGTTCTCAAAGTTACATCTCCTTAGAGGTATTATTGACCTCTCACCATTTCACATCTGTTTTCTTGAGTCATGTCGTACATAATGGGAAACTTGGTTATGCGCAGGACTGCAGGTCCTGTTTGCACTGCTCCCGTATTTCTCCTTCTTACTCCCCAAATGTGTTCTGTGCAGTTTGGGGCGGCTTACACCCTCCTGTCTGGCAGTCAGCACTGTCACCATCCCAGTGTTCCTTAGTGTGAGGTCAAACAGTAAGGACCAGTTAGTCATGTTTCTGTATATTGGGCAACACTGACGTCCTGGGTCTTCCTGGCTGGGGAGAGACTGCCCCGCCCAGGGCCAGGTGATTGCTGAGACAGTGACCCACTAGCTTGGGAGCTCACATTTCATATGCACATCTGCCAATCCAGCCCCGTGTCCCCAGCCACTTCCGTTACCTCTCACACACCAAGCCAACATTCCCCTCCCCTCAGAGTGCCCAGGACAAGGCACTAAACCACTAGGGACATCCTCTGTGTCCCTGAGCCTGCCAGGCCTGCACTTTCCATCCTGCTCAGCCTACTCAAGGCCGTGGCCTTTGCTGTCCCTCGCTGCTGCTTCTGCCTCCTGACGTTTCTGGCTGTGTTCCCATGCTCTGTGCGCCCCTTCTCTGCGAACTGTTAGAGATCAACTTTTCCTTTCAGCCTCAGGAGACTCTGCGTAGTCACTCAGTCACCTTTTTGAGTTAACTCAGAGGCTCAATGAACCATTTCTCAGTGTTTTTTAATAGGTTTTACTACCTGTGTGCATCAGGTATGTAACAAAGTATTACCCACCTTAGGTGATTTCGGAAACTGCCATATGGAACCACTGGGTACAATTTCATTCTTCCCTCTGCACGTGGTCTGCCTTGTGAGGGAATGACACTGTTTCCCATGTACTTGTGCCGTGAAACCTCCCTAGGGCTCTAATTTGCATTTCCCTGATTACTGATGGTATGAACATGCTTTTACTTACTTTGGCTGTTTAATAGTTTTCCTTTTTTGGGTGAAATACCTATTCACATCTTTTCCTGATTTGTCTAATATTGTTCTTTTAAAAAATACTTTGTAAGACTTTTATGAGGTAACATGGGACTCATCGTTTGTCAATTACAAGATTGCCGCAGTTCCACTGTACCTGTTTTTGCTCTTGTGACTGTTGTCAGGAAAAGGATTTCCTCATTTTGGCATACTGAAGTTCACACAGCCTTCCCTTTATCTTGATCAGGAACTTTCTTTAAGGGCTTAAATACATTCTACTTCTTTGCCTTCCACAGTGTTTATAGCTTTAGTTTTGTGCTTAACCCATCTGCAGGTGATTTTTGTTAATGGTGAACATATGGTCTATATGTCTAATTTCATTTTTCCCCCACGGGCATAAATTTTTCACAAGACCTCTTTCATTTTAATGAAGAAAAGCGGTTTATTTAGTTCATGATTCTGGAGGCCAGGCAGTCCAAGAAACATGGCGCTGGCATCTGCCCAGTGTCAGATGAAGGACTCATGTGGACAGGACATGGCGTAAGCAGTGGGGAGGTGGGGGGTGTCCTAACGCTCAGAGAAAGAGAGAGAATTAATTCCCAAGTTTCTTGTTTTCTTCATTTAGTTGCCCTCAGCCTTTAGGCAATCCTGCGGGGGCAATGAGACATAACCATCAACCTTGAGAAGGTGACTGTGAGGTTGACCACCCTCCAGGTGGAATAGCCTCCAGTCGAGACATGAACAGCACTGCAGTATCTGTGGAAGTGGAATTCACGTCGAAGGCACAGCCCACGCGGTGTTCACTGAAGCTTGCACACTGCACCAAACTGGGCCAGTTGCCTGATCAAACAGCTATCTACATTCTCCATAGGATTTAAAGACCCTGTGTGTCACAGCATAATATCCAAAACGTGCAGAATGTAATCCCAAATTATTCAGCACAGCAGCACCAGAGCCTCGGGGCTGTGTGACAGGACCAGCTGCCAGCTGGGTGACATTCATGACATGAGGGTCCTTGAAGAAAAGGAAGTGAGATGCAGTAAACATATCTGAAGACATACGACAAAACGCTTCTCGTGTTTGGTGTCAGAAATAAACTTACAGATGCAAAAAGTCCAGTGAAACCAAAACATGATCAACTTAACGAAAAGCAAGCTCAAATCTACCATCATGCAACTGTGGAAGCTGCAGACAGAGAAAATTTCAAAAGGAGGCTGAGAAAATTGACACAATATTTCTCTTAGAACAATTCAATGGACTGGATTTCTCATCAGAAATCATAAAGGCCAAGAGGAAATTTAGGAACCTTTTTAAAATACTGAAAAGGAAATGCCGACCCAGAATGTGCTATATTCAGCAAAAAATATCTTTCAGAAATGAAGCTGAAATACAGATAATACAGTACTAAGAATCATTGCCCGAAGACCTGCTTTAGATAAATTATTAAACTAAGAAGAAAAATTCGACCAGAGGGAAAGTTGGATTATCAGGAATGAAGGAAAAGCAACAAAAATAGTACTCTGAGAAATATAATAAAGTATTCTTGAGTTTTTTATAATACATATGCTTGTTGAAAACAAAAAATTATGACATGGGGATCTCAATTTATGTAAATTCAGTACATAAGACAACGGCAACGTAATGATGAAGGGACAGAGTGACTTGCTTGGTGCGGAGGTTTGACATTCCATTTCAATGGCAAAATAGTCACCTAGGCTGAGAATTTAAGTATGTATATTTTAGTCCCTAAAAGAAATACACCATGAGATACACTAAAAAGAATGTTAATTGGGCCAGGCATGGTGGCTCACACCTGTAATCCTAGCACTCTGGGAGGCCGAGGCAGGAGGATCACTCAAGTTCATGAGTTCGACACCAGACAAGGCAGTGTCTCGAGCAGCCTGGAGACAGCGGATCGCTGTCTCCCCTGCCCCGCTGAACGGAGCCTTCGTATGGCAAACATTCAGGGCGAGATGTGCAGCTGATCACATCTTCTGACTTTCTTGGCAAGACTCTTGACCACTGGGGAGGTTAGGTAAGCGTCCTTGAGAGGGGTCGTCTAAACTGCAGTCGTCATTTAAAGACCTTGCTGCAGAGCACCTGTCAGACAACCATCGTCCTGGGGGTTTTGCTTCAAGCTGGTGTCACTCGCCCCGCAACAGGCTGATCTCCTACAGTAAGAAAGGACTTGAGTTGATAATCTAACCTGCCACATTAAGAAACTAGAAAAAGAAGAGTAAAATAATCCCAAACAGGCACACAGAGGGCAGTGATAAAGATTGGAGTAGAATTAAATGTAAATGAGAGTCGGGAAACAGTATGGAAGATCAGTGAAACCCAAACTGCTTTGAAGGGTTAATAAAATCGCTAAATTTCCAGGAAGACAGACATTAAAAATAGGAAGGAAGACACAAATCACCAGTATGGGAAACAAAAGATGAGATCACTGTGGAACTCGCAGCGTTAAAGATATACTACAAACACCACTGAATCAACTTGACAGTACAGAGATACACTAATTGCTTAAAATATAGTACCAACGATTCCTGAGGATGAAATGATAACCTGAATAGTCCTATAACTGTTAAAGAAAGGAAACATATCCTGGATATGTGTGCTCAAAACCATAAAACACGTGAAAGAAATCATAGATGACCGAAACAATTGGGTAGACTCACTGTGTTTATGGTTAGGAGGATTTAGCATGGTGAGGATACTCCCTCAAACTCTACAAGTTGAAAGCATTCCAATGAAAAGTCAGCAGGAATTTTGTAGGTGTATATGGGCTTATTCTAAAATTTATATTAAATAGTAAAAGAGGTAGAATAGCAAAAATAATTTTGAAAGAAAGAATAAAATTGGAGGACTTACATATCCTGGCTCAAGATTTGCCATGGGGCACAATAGAAAGTTCAGATACAGACCCACACAAATATGATATAATTGCTTTTTTTTTTTTGAGACAGAGTCTCACTGTGTCACTGTGTTGCCCGGGCTAGAGTGAGTGCCATGGTGTCAGCCTAGCTCACAGCAACCTCCACACTCCTGGGCTCAAGTGATCCTTCTGCCTCAGCCTCCCAGAGTGCTAGGATTACAGGCGTGAGCCACCGCGCCCAGCCGATATAATTGCTTTTTTAAACCAAGGTCCAAATGTAGTACAACGGAGAAAGAATAGTACTATTTAACTTAATGTGTTGGAGCCATTGGGTATTCTGTAAAAAGTGAACAAATACCTAAACCTCACATTTCATACAAAATTAACTCGAAGTGGATGGTTGGTCTACTGTAGTGGGTCATATGATCCTAAGGAATACACTAAAATATTAGAACTAATGGGCTGGGTGTTGTGGCTCTCGCCTGTAATCCTAGCACTCTGGGAGGCCAAGGTGGGCAGATCACTCAAGGTCAGGAGTTTGAAACCAGCCTAAACAAGAGCGAGACCCCGTCTACTAAAAATAGAAAGACATTAATTGGCCAAGTAAAAATATATAGAAAAAATTAGCCAGGTACGGTGGCACATGCCTGTAGTCCCAGCTACTTGGGAGGCTGAGGCAGGAGGATTGCTTGAGCCCAGGAGTTTGAGGTTGCTGTGAGCTAGGCTGATGCCACGGCACTCTAGCCCAGGCAACAGAGCGAGACTCTGTCTCAAAAAAAAAAAAGAAGTGGTCCAAAGCCTGAGAGAAATGGTAGTCAGTTGGAGCAAAGTCTGGTGAATACAGTGGATGACAGAGAGTTTCCAAGTTCAGCCTCTGTAGTTCGAGCAGTGTTGTTTGTGGGGCATATGGTTGAGCATTGTCTTGCAAGAGGACCGCCTGTCTCTATTGACCAATCTCAGCTGCTTAATCATGAGCATCCTCATCATTTCATCCAGCTGGTTGCAGGAGACATCTGCTGTAATCGACTGACCAGGTTTCATGAAGCTGTAGTGGATAATACCAGCGCTGGACCACCAAGCAGACAGCATTAGCTTTTTTCGATGAATATTCGGTTTTGGACTGTGTTTTGTCACTTCATCTTTATCCAACCACTGTGCCAAACACCTGCAATTGTCAAAAAGAATCCATTTCTCATCACATGTCACAATATGGTGTAGAAATGGTTCGCCTATATGTCATGACAGCAAAGAAAAAGGCAAGCTTCGCGATGATTTCTCTTCTGACACTAGTTTAATTCATGCAGAACCCATCTGTCCAGCTTTTCCACCTTGCCTGTGTGTTTCAAATTGTCCAATACTGTTGGAGTAGTAACATCAAACCTTGTTGCTGATTCATGTGTAAGTTGAGATGGATTCGCTTGCACTACAGCTTTCAGCTCATCATTATCCACTTTGGTCTCAGGTCGCCCACGTGGCTCATTTTCAAGATTAAAATCACCAGAACGGAACTTCTCAAACCATCGACATAACTGTGCATTCATCAGCCACATCCTTCCCAAACACTTCCTTGATATTTCAAGATCTCTGCACCCCATTGTTCCATGATGGAACTCATATTAAAAAATAACATGAATTTTTTATTTATCTGTAGTTTCACAAAAATTGCTTCCCCAAAATCGAAAGATAATCATAAGCGTGTGAAAGGCTGAGGATGTACCTTCACAATAAAAATAAAACAAGTGTCCAAGTGAAATGTCAGAGATATCAACTGTCAAACTTAGTACTTAAGGAAATCGGATATTTCATACTTAATAACCACACACACACACGCTAATGAAGGAGTTCTGCATGGTGACAGCGTTATGAGGCCAGCATAGAAGGATCAGTTCTTCCTTCCCGTTGTGCCAGCCTTTCGCGTTGTACGTCACTGTTCCGCCGTCCAAGCGGAAGTTGGCCGTTCAGCTGTTAGAGTCATACCCAGGTCCGTGAGCTAATGACATCCAGAGTAAGTGTCCAGCATCGATGAGTTTGGCCCCGTCTGGTGTCACATCCCACTGTCCTTGTCTAACACCCTTGCGTGTCACCAGAATGGCAGTCACCTTCTCATGTTTGTGCTGTGTTGTGTGTCTGTGCCCCAGACCTTGTTCTCCTCGCAACTCTAGGGGCACTAGCTGACTATGGTGTCGGGAGGAGCATGTCTGGCCCCTTCCAAAGTGAGTTTCATCTGGGTCCAACTACATGTTCCCATTCCAGGTCTGACGGTCTCACGCTTTCCTGATTGTAAGCTTTAAGGTTTGGATGTTCTTGCTGTCACAACATCCCCGCGTCTGTGCGATCCCCCCTGTGCTGAGCCTGGTCCCTGCGACAAGGTCCCTTTCTTGCCCTCTCCTGACTGTGACCTGCTGACATGGAAATGAATCGCCAGTGAGATCTCACGCCTGGCAGTTTCTGCTCCACGCAGACCCTGAGCGGGTTTTGCCCAGGCCTCACTCCCTCGGCGGCCGGCCTGGCAGAGGGTGCTCCCTGGCAGAGGGTCCCCCGCCAGGGCACTGTGGCCCCTCGTGGCAAGCCCTGCCTCCCTTGCTAGGACTGGGGGGTACAATAAATCCTTCGGTGTCCTGTGTCTCTCTTAGTTCCCAGCTTGGCCTGGGATGCGCAGGTTACCTGTCGGCCTCACCCTCTGCTGTGGATCTGTGTCTCTTGGTCTGTGTCTGGCCTCACCAAGGTGAGGTGGTTAAAATACAAAGTAGGTCTCAGGTCTGTGGGCTGAGGGAGGGGGATGGGGAATTGTTGCTTTAATGATCACAGAATGTGTTTTGGGTGTTGGAAAAGTTTCACAAGTGGATAGTGGTGTTGGCTGCAGTGCTGTGGATGGAATTAATGCCATTGAAAGTCGTAGAATGACAAATTTTAAGCTGTATTTATGTATACAGCATAGTTTATCGACTATTTAAAAATATGTAATATGCCAAAACCACTGAATTGTGCACTTCACATGGGTAAATTATATGGTAAGTGAGTTTCAGCTCAATAAAGCTGTTTGAAAAAAGATTGGGAACAGCCCAATGTCTAGCAGTAGGAGCTAGGTGAATGAATGATTTACTGTTTTAAAGTCATTTGAAATAATTTTTTCATGTTATGTATATTTTCATAATAAAATTTTTTTCTCTTTATGGTTTTATCTTACATATGTTCATGTTGATGTTTTCAATTTTGAGGTTTGCTGTTTTTATTTTTGAACATACAAAACATGTAAAATAAAAGCCAAACTGCTTAAGAAGGCACATTCAAGGAACGCTCCACTCCACCGCCCTTTGGTAACTGTTTCATTTAGTTTCTAGTTTATCCGTTTAGTTTTGACTTTTGCAGAGACAAAGATATTACAGCCTACCACTGTGTTTCACTTCTAGTTCACTTAACTACGTATCCTAGAGTCCCCTCCGTGGCCGGGCATAGTCACCCTCAGCAGGGAGCCGGGCTGAGCCCGCGGCGCTGAGCAGCAGGACGGGCGGCGTCCGCAGCGATCCGCCGGCAGGAGCAGGAAGACCCGGGCCGGCCGCGCGAGCGCCCGGATCCCGCGCCCCAGGGCCGGGGCGAGTGCGAGGAGCGGGCGCGGTGTAGCGCAGGAGCGGGCAGCGCCTGGGAGCTCAGCGCCACGCAGGGCAGCGCGAGGCCGCAGCCAGCGCTCCATCTGCGGCCGGCTGCGCGCGGGGCGGGGAGGGCTGCGGGGCGGGGCCTTGAGCGCTCAGGTGTGCGGGGGCGGGGCTGGGCGCTCAGGTGCGCGGGGGCGGGGCCTGGAGCGCTCAGGTGCGGGGGGTGCGGGGCTGGGCGCTCAGGAGAGCAAGTTGCGCCAGCGTCTTCCGTGGCGGCCTTCGCTGCGAGCTGCAGGACCCGGGTGCCCGGCCCGGCGACCCTGCGAGCCCGAGCCGCCCTGAGGCCAGGCCGGGGCCGCTTCCACGGGTGGGCGGCGCCGGGAGGGCTGCAGGGGTCGGAGTCGGAGTCGGGGCCGCGGCGCCTTCCTCTGCTCTCAGCACGTCGCATTCCTGTATTCGGTAGGGAGAGCGGACGCCTCCGACGCCGGCGGAGTCTCCGGTTCCAAGAACAAGTAAGTAAGGCTCCATCGGCGGCCGGCTGCGCGCGGCACGGGGAGGGCTCCGGGGCGGGCCGTTTACTTTCGACTCTGGTTCTTGGGTCAACAGCATCGGGAGACTGAGGAAAGTCACACTGGACGCTGCAGAGCGCGTAAGGTTTTGCAGCTGCCAGGTGGATTTCTTTTGCTTTGGGAATGGTCTCCGTATTTGCATTAATATTCCTGTCAACAGAAAAGAACCCAAACTTGTAAAATAATTGAAAGAGGTTTATTCTGAGCCAAATATGTGCGACCATGGCCGGGAGAGCCATTCCCAGAAGCCTCAAGCACGTGGCCTCGCCAAAGCTGGGTTAGTTTGGTTTTACTATTTTTGTTTCCAGATAGCACGTCAAGTGGCAAACGGTTTGGCTTTATACATCTCGGGGAGACAGGAATTGCGGGTAAAATCATAAATCAATACAGGAAGGCATACAATGGTTTGGCCCCAAAAGGCAGGACATCTCGAAGGGGGGCGGTGGTTTAGAGGTTCTTTGACTTGCAATTGGTTACAGAAACGAAACTTTGTGTAAAGGGTTGCAATGTTTCAACTTAAAATAAGAAAGTCTGTTCATCCACCAGTACTGGGCACAGACCCAGACTCGAGCGGTCCGCAGAGTAATCCACGACCTGCAGGTGCGGGACGAGCTCTGCCTGGGTAACAGGCCGAGCGGTTTGTGAGTTATGGATACCAGGGACTCTCCAAGAAGGGAGGGGGCGTGACGAGGCTGACCTCCGTCCCTTCTCACGGTGGCAACTCAGCGTTAGGGTGCTTATGGGGTCCCCTTGGCTAAGAGGGGTCCGCTCAGTCAGCTGGGGGCCTTCAGTTCGCTGTGCTATGCAATGTTACGGTCGTGCCACGCATGGTGAATATATTCGGTGACACTGACGGGTGCGCTTTAAAACGGTTAGTGTTAAGTCATGTGACTGTCACATTAATGACGTTTTAAAAGAAGCTAATGAGCGGGGTCGCCAGGCCGGGCGCCCGGGTCCTGGAGCGCGCAGCTGAGGCCGCCAAGGAGGTCGCGGGCGCAAAGTGCGCACTTGAGCGCCCAGGCCCCGCCGCCCGCGCACCCGAGCGCCCAGCCCCGCCCCCCGCGAGCCTGAGCACTCCAGGCCCCGCCCCCGCGCGCACCGGAGTGCCCAGGCCCCGCCCCCACGCACCTGAGCGCTCCAGGCCCCGCCCCCGGCGCACCTGAACATACCACCCTGTTCAAGTGGAAGTGGAAAAAAGGAAAGGAAAGAAATAAGTTCCAAAAATGAGTAATCACCAGGAAAGAAGCCAGTACCCATTCGGCGGTTGCTGCATGTCCGCGGCCCGGGCAGCAGTGATCTGCTTTCGGTCTGGATTTGCCGATTCTGGGCATTTCATTAAGTGGAATCATAGACTAAAGTGGCAGTTGGTGCCTTCGCGTGGCATCGTGTTCCCGGGGTTCGCCGCGCTGTAACTCGGTCAGGGCCGCGTCCCTGTGTGTGACCAAGGGACAGTCTGCTGTCTGGACAGATGGCGACCTGTCCGTCCTTTTCTCCGCTCGTGTGCACCGGGTCTCAGCCGTTTGTGACAGGTGCTGCCCCAGTGCCTGTCTGCAGTCCTTCCTGGCATGTACCTAGGAGTGGAATTGCTGGGTTTATTTTTTCATTTCCTGTGACTTAGTCTCGGTACGTTTAGCGTTTCTAGGAATTTATCCAATTATACAATCGGTGCACAGTGTTTCCATTGCCCTCTTACAACCTTTGTTTCTGTGGAATCGGTAGTAACCTCCGTCATCATTTCCCATGTGAGTAGTTTGAGTCTCTCTCTTTTTCCCTTTGTCCATCTAGTCCGAGGTTGTCAATTCTGTTGATCGTCTCAAAGAATCAACTTTTGGTTTCGTTAATTTTTTCTGTTGTTTTTCTATTCTCTGTTTTTTTCCGTCTTGTTCTAATCTTTATTATTTTCTTCTTCCTGCTAACTTTAGAGTTAGTTTGTTCTTTTCAGGTTAAAGTTGCATTGTTGCTATGAGACCTTTCTCTGCCTCCCGTGTGTTTTACTATGTTGTGTTTTCATTTTTATTTGTCTCTGGGAATTTGCCAATTTCCCTTGTGATTTCCTCTTTGATACATTGGTTGTTTAAAAATTGCATTGTTTAGTTTTCACGATTTTCCAGTTTGACTTCTGTTATTGATGTCTAACTTCATCCCATTGGAGTCAGAGAAAATACTTGATTTTTTAAAAATCTATTAATGAATGCAGAAAGCTTAGGGAAAGAAATCTGCTGAGACTTAATCATGCCCTAACATATGGTCTGTCCTGGAAAATGTCCCACGTGCTCTTGAGAGAACTGTGCCTGTTGTTGGGCAGATCCTGTACGTGTCTGTTAGATCGAGTTGGTTTGCTGTGTTGGTCACATCCTCTGTTTGCCCACCGACCTTCTCTTGGTTGTCCTGTCAGTTTTGAGAGTGGGCTATTGAGGTCTTCAACTGCTGTTGTAGAACTGTCTATTTCTCCCTGCAATGCTCCTTTTGCTTTATATATTTTGAAGGCCTGTTATTAGGTATATAAATGTTTATAATTCTTTATCTTCTTGCTGCATTGCACCTTTTGTTAGTATATAATATAATGTCCCTCTTGTCTCTTGTAACCTTTCTTGATTTAAAGCCTATTTTGTCTGATAGTATGGCCTTCCCTCCTGCACTCTTTTTGTTACTGATTGCCTGGAGTATCTTTTTCCATCCTGTCACTTTCAGTCTATTTGTGTCTTTGTATCTCCAGTGAGTCTCCTGTTGACAGCATATGGTTGGATTACTTGTTTTGTTTTGTTTTGTTTTGTTTTGTTTGAGGCAGAGTCTCACTCTGTTGCCCGGGCTAGACTGAGTGCCGTAGCGTCAGCCTAGCTCACAGCAACTTCAAACTCCTGGGCTCAAGCGATCCTTCCACCTCAGCCTCCCGAGTAGCTGGGACTACAGGCATGCGCCACCATGCCCAGCTAACTTTTTCTATATATTTTTAGTGTTGGCCAATTAATTTCTTTCTGTTTATAGTAGAGACGAGGTCTTGCTCTTGCTCAGGCTGGTTTCGAACTCCTGACCTTGAGCGATCACCCCGCCTCGGCCTCCCAGAGTGCTA
>CAUYRT010034051.1:0-33189 GCA_963574885.1 Lepilemur ruficaudatus
AAAATTAGCTGGGTGGCGCATGCCTGTAGTCCCAGCTACTCGGGAGGCTGAGGCAGAAGGATTGCTTGAGCCCAGGAGTTTGAGGTTGCTGTGAGCTAGGCTGATGCCACGGCACTCTAGTCTGGGCAACAGAGTGAGACTTTGTCTCAAAAAAAAAAAAAAAAAAAAGAATTTTTAACAAATGTAGGGTAATACTAGGATATAGTCTTTTTGCTGAGATTCACCTCTGTCCTGCCTCTTCGGAAATATTTTATACTGCCTCTCAAGCTCTACTGATGACATACATTTTAGTTTCATTGAAGAAGTGAGACTCAAGCGAATAAATCTTTCCAAGGTGACAAGCCCAAGGAGGGGCAGTGCTGACCTGGAACTGAGCTGAAAGGACAGATCACCCAGGAAAGTTTCCAAAGAGGAACTGCAACCCAAAGGAGTTCACACAGGATGTCTGTGCACAGGAAGGATACTGGCAAGAGAAGCACAGGATTTATAGTTCCAGTGATTATCCTTTGCTGTTCTCTCATGTAAAATATCCACAAGCAAAAAATAAATCTTTTAAAAAGAGTCTTCCATTGCTGTGTGAAAAAAATTATTAAAACACTGCATGTGTCTGAAATGCACCGCGGAGGACAAAGAGTTGAAAACGATGTTTTGAACTGGAGAGAAGTTGGCGTTCGGAAGTGCGAGAGAGACGGGGAAATCTAGGGAGTGATGGCCTGCCCCAGGAGGAGCTAGGCTGGGAGACAGGGTGGTAGATTTGAGGCCCTGCTTCCCACATCCGTCAAAGACTCCGGAGGAAACCAGTCACTCTGGGGACAAGAGAGGGACTCGGGACCCCACAGACCGCAGCCCCGTCCACGCACGACTCCCACACACCGAGTCGGGACCCTCCCTGGCCGACCCTCCCCCCGTCACCGCACAATCTGGGGACACGCGAGGCAGCGGGCCACAGCTGGCCAGACAGGAGCCGCGGTCGCGGCGCAAGGACCGGCCGGACGGCTGGGGACCCGGCTATCCGCCCAGCCCCACCCTGCGGGCCGGAGGGACAGAGGGCCCAGCTGCGCCAGCGGCGACTCCAGTCCGTAGACGCCGGAGCGGACCGCAGGGAGGCCCGGGTCCCAACCAGTCACTCACCATTTCTCGGCCTCCGGGGTCTCCCGGCGTCCTCCCCACCGCTCCCCCAGCCAGGGTAAGGGACCGCGCGTCCGAGGCAGCGGCTGAGCCACCTGAGACGTTCAGGGAGGCTGGAGCCCGCAGCAGAGCGCCGCAGGAGTGCACAGTGACGTACGACGCTGCCACGCAACCTGGCCACACCCTCCTTCGCGGCGGCGCCCCTGATTGGACAGTTGATAGAGCCCCGCCCTCCTTTGTCTGAACTGGAGCCAGCGGGGAGTTCACTTAGCTGAGCACAGCCGCTCCCTCCCGTGGGTGAAAGTTGTGGCCTCCGTGGACATTTGCCTTTAAACAGAGCTTGCTCGGGATCTAGAGTCAGACACTGAAGTCTTCCCGCAGCTCTTTCGGAACGTGGGGACACTGGTGTGCGCAGGGAATTACAATCTCCGTTTCCAGAGGGAGCAATCTATTGTGGACTCCTCCCCAAGGTTTGGATCAGTGCTCTGGGATATATGCCCTGTCTTTTATGGACATACAAACTGAAGGGCTTTTGTAAGTCTGGCAGCCCCCAAGGCGTGTGCTGAAATTAAGTCTTCCTTAATGGTGTCAAAAGCCTTCTGATACTCTTTAGTCCAAAGGGGTGGGGAACCTGCAGCCTTGGGGCCACGAGGCCACATGTGGCCTTCTGGATCCTTGAGTGCCTTTTGACTGAGTCCAGATTTTACAGAACAAATCCTTTTATTTTATTTTTTGAGACTCTGTGGCAAGGGCTAGAGTACAGTGACATCATTCATAGCTCACTGCAGCCTCAAACTTCTGGACTCAAGCAATTCTCCTGCCTCAGCCTCTCAAGTAGCTGGGACTACAGGTGTGAGCCACCATGCCCAGCTAATATTTCTATGCTTAGTAGAGACAGGGTCTCACTCTTGCTCAGGCTGGTCTCAAACTCCTGAGCTCTGGCCTCTGCCTCCCAGAGTTCTAGGATTACAGGTGTGAGCCACCATGCTGGGTGGTGGTGGGGGGTGATTATTATTCTTTCAGTTGAATAAGTCTGAAGGTGAAAATGGGTTATATATCCAAAGAAAACCAGTTGGTAGACCCTGGGCAGTTAGCCCTACTGCCGGATATTGGCATATCGGTAATCGCCCTGCTCCAGAAGTTCGGGGCACTCCTCTACCAAATTGGGTTCCCTGCTGGGTCAGAGATGGGCAATGCCAAACCAGGTCATATGTCCTTTGGGAGAGTGTGTCCCTTTGAGCCTTGTGTGGATAAGTTCTCCAGGCCTGAGGCATATCTTGTGCCTCAGCCATGAGCATAGGGACTGGAACAGAAGGCACCAATGATTCAGATTAATTGTAACCACAGAGCCTAGTCAATAGGAAAAAAAAAAAAAAAAAACCAGGCTGGGTGTGGTGACTCATGCCTGTAATCCTAGCACTCTGTGAGGCTGAGGCGGGCAGATCGTTTGAGCTCAGGAGTTCAAGACCGACCTGAGCAAGAGCAAGACCCCATCTCCACTAAAACAATAGAAAGACATTAGCTTGACAACTAAAAATATATAGAAAAAATTAGTCGGGCATGGTGGCACATGCCCCTAGTCCCAGCTACTGGGGAGGCCGAGGCAGGAGGATCCCTTGAGCCCAGGAGTTTGAGGTTGCTGTGAGCTAGGCTGATGCCACGGCACTCTAGCCCGGGCAACAGTGTGAGACTCTATCTGAAAAAAAAAAAAATAATAAAAAGAACCATTCTGCAGCCATTGTTCCTCTGACATATTGTGGCTCAACTGTGTTACAATAAAAAAAAAATCTTCTTAATCATAAGAAGAACCATCTTCAGTTAACATGAACTTTAGGCTTCTTTTTATGTTAAGGGAAGGGAGGTTGCAAGTTGTAACCAAGGACTACAAACATCTTGGTGTCAGCAAGGTTGGGAGGAGGTTGTAAAACTTCTTGTTCTTGGCAGGTAACTTTGGAGGACATAGGTCAAATCACAGTGTTCCTATAAATCTTTAGCATAGCATTGTTATTTATGTGCATAGTTATTTCCCTGGGAGTTAATTTTGGGAAAGATACAATTACGTTTCTTCTACAGTTGAACTACAAACTCGATTCTAACTATAATTAGCTGGTCTATGTGCAGAGCTGAGCAGAAGCTTTTTAACCTGAAGGATATTACTGCAGGGGGTCAAAAGCAAAATGGAACTAGTCATATTAAGCCTCCCTTCCACCATTACAGCTGTTCCACAGCTATTTTAAGAACTGTTTTTAGGAACAAATGGACACATTTTAACAAAAGATACTCCTATTGCTCTAGTCACTTAGGAAATTACAAGAATTTTAGGAGATGTGACCCAGGAACCTTGGATAAAACACAAAATCTATATTTCACAATATCACAACCTTCTTTTCCACTAGACTGGGATGGTACTCAAAATGATACCCTATTTCTGCAGTTTGCTTCAATTATAACTTGGATATGTGTGCTCTAAATAGCCATAGTTCCTGGCACAGTGTTAACTGGGAAATCACTCTGGATTTGGAGAGAAAAACCCATGATAGGCTACATTGTGAAGTAACTATTACTCTTCTCCAAACTGGGAAGAACTCCGTGGTTTTCCGATTTGCAATTTGTGTCCTTCAGTCTCTAGTAGCACCAAAATTGTAATGTCTAATACATAAGGCAATTTAGACATAGAGATCAATGGCATAGAATTGAAACTACAGAAAGAAACCCATGCATATATAGTCAATTGATTTTTAAAAACAGTGCCAAGAATAGGGAAATAATATTATTTTTCACAAATTGGTCCTGTGACAACTGGATAGCGACATAAAAAATAATAAGGTTTAATTCCAACCCCACATATCATAATTTACCAAAAGAGCACAAAGACCAAAATGTAAGAGGTAAGACTATAACACTTTAAGAAAAAAACATAGGGGAAAATATTTATGCTTTTGTCTTTGGCAAAGAATTCTTGGCAGTGCATGGTGGTTCATGCCTGTAATCCCAGCACTTTGGGAGGCTGGGGCAGGAGGATCACTTGAGGCCAGGAGTTTAAGAACATCTTGGGCAAGAGTGACACATCGTATCTACTAAAAATAGAAAAAATTAGCCGGGCATGGTAGCGCATGCCTGTAGTCCCAGCTACTCAGGGGGCTGAGGCAGGAGGATGCTTGAGCCCAGGAGTTTCAGGTTACAGTGAGCTATGGTGATGCCACTGCACTCTAGCCCAGGCAACAGAGCGACCCTGTCTCAGGAAGAAAAAAAAAATTCTTACATATAACACCAATAGGAAATTCAGCAAAACAAAAATAGATTATTTGGTCTTCATCAACATTAATAACTTTTGTACTTCAAGGGACACCGTCAAATAAGTGAAAGCACAAACTGAGATCCTTGTGCACTGTTGGTAGGAATGAGAAATGATGCATCCATTATTTGCATGATGAGTATGGCAGCTTCTCAAAACCTTAAAAACAAAGTAACTGTATGATCCATGTGAACTAAAATAAAATTTTAAGGCTCACCTCCCCCACCAGCTGACTAAATGGACCCCCTCTTGGCCAAAGGACTATCCTAAAACTAAATCGCCTGACAGGAGGAGGGAGGTCAGACAAGCCTTATCATGCCCCTCTCCCTTCTTGGGGACCTCCGTTGTAACCCCTTAACAGGCCTAAGGGTATGCAAGACAAACCTACAGGTCCTCAATTTACACAACAAATCTATGTCCCAGCGGTGGCTTACCTCTGATAAACAGCTCCTGTGTTAAAACACTCCAATTCTTTAGACAAAGCTTCATGTCTTTAACCAATTACAAGCCAAAGAATCTTTATACCCACCTATAACCTGTAAGCCCCCACTTTGAGATGGCCCACCTTTTTGGGCCAAACCAATGTATGCCTCCCACGTACTGATTTATGAATTTACCTGTAACCCCTGTCTTCCTAAAATGTATAAAACCAAACTGTAACCCAACCACAGCGAATCCACTTGCTCAAGGCTTCTTGGGAGTGGGCTCCGGGTCACGGTCCTCAAATCTGGCTCAAAGTAAATCTCTTTAAAATTGCTTTACAGGGAGGGTTTGGCTTTATTTTTCCATTGACATCCAGCCCGACATCCACTTCTTTTTGTTGTTGTTTTGAAACAGAGTCTCGCTCTGTTGCCCGGGCTAGAGTGCCTTGGCGTCAGCCTAGCTCACAGTAACCTCTAACTCCTGGGCTCAAGTGATCCTCCTGTCTCAGCCTCCTGAGTAGCTGGGACTACAGGCATGCACCACCATGCCCGGCTAATTATATATACATATTTTTAGTTGTCCAGCTAATTTCTTTCTCTTTTTTTAGTAGAGACGGGGGTCTCACTCTTGCTCAGGCTCATCTCGAACTCCTGAGCTCAAACGATCTGCCCACCTCAGCCTCCCAGAGTGCTACCAACATCCACTTCTGAGTATATCCAAAAGAATCGAAAGCAGTAACTCAAACAGATATTTGTTCACTCTGGTTCTTAGCAGCATACTTCACAATAGCCAAAAGTTGAAGGCAACCTAAGTGTCTATGAAAGGGTAGACAGATCTAGCAAACTTGGTATATGCATATAATGTAATAGTATTTGGCTTTAAAAAAAAGTAAATTCTGACATATGCAAAGGACATTATGCTAAGTGAAATAAGCCAGTCATAAAAGGACAAATACTGTATGATTCCACATATATGAGGTACCTACAATCAAATTCATACAGTCAGAGGGTTGAAGGGTGGGTGTCAGTGAGGAGAAGTGAATGGGGAGTTAGTTTTAAATTTGCAAGATGAAAACAGTTCCGGAGATTGGATTCACAAGGTGAATGTACTTAACACTACTGAACAGAACACTTAAAAATAAACCTGGGGCAAAGGACAAATTCTCCTTAAATGCAAATATCCTAGGAAGGCAAAGCCCTAGCCGAAGCTGTCTAGCTGAACCACGTGTCTTTCTGCTCGGCTGTCACTCAGGGCCAAAGGGGTGGGACCGCACAAACTGTCCAATCGGTGCCTCCCTTGAAACGGCGCGTGGGGTCACGCTCCGTTCGCGCGTGTGGACGTGGCGTGTCCTGTCACCTCGAGCCGCTGCGTCTCACCTGCCTTTCGGGACTCTCGGTAGCTGTGGCGCAGCCTTTGTCGCGCTGTGACTGGCAGGTACTGAGAGATCCCGAGGGAGGACTTCGGGACGCGGCAGAGCCCGGTGAAATGGTGAGTGTGCGGGGCTGGGCGTCCCCGGGCGGGGAGGAGGGGAGATTGGAACCGGCTGGAACCGGCTGTGGCGGGACCCCGTCCTCTCCGCGGTCCGCTCCGGAGTCTGCGGACCCGAGTCGCCGCTGGCGCAGCTCGGCCCTCCGTCCCTCCGGCCGGCGGGGTGGGGTTGGGCCGTCAGCCGGGCCCCCGAGCGTCCTGTCCCGTCCCTGCGCGGCGACCTCGGCCCGGGCCCCAGAGCCCTCTCCGGGCAGCTCCGTGGCCGCAGCCCCGCGTGTCCCTGGACGGTGCAGTGACGGCGGGAGGGTCCGGACTCGGTGTGTGGGGTCGTGCCTGCGAGAATTCGTTTGTGTCATAACCTTAAGGCGAAGCCACGGAGTTTCCTCACTTGTGAGAATTAGAGCCCGAGGGAAGGAGCATTTCTTCGCTGCCAGGGGACAGGAGGCCGCTCGGAGCTCCCAGAGGTCGTTACTGTGGCTGCTCGGACGCCCCTGCCCCTGGTCACCAGGGACTGACCCACTCTGAGGGCTTCTGCTCTCAAGCCGGAGAATGTATGTGACCTTCTGAATGCGGGTTTTACTTCTTTTTTGTGTGTGTGACAGGGTCTCGCTCTGTGGCCCAGGCTGGAATGCAGAGGCGTCTTCAGAGCTCACTGCAGCCTCCATCTCCTGGGCTCAAGCGATGCTCCTGCCTCAGCCTCTGTAGTAGCTGGGACTACAGGCGCATGCCACCGTGCCTGGCTAATTTTTTCTGTTTTTACTAGAGACAGGGTCTCTCTCTTGCTCAGATTGGTCTTGAAATTCTGACCTCAAACGATCCTCCCACCTCGACCTCCCAGAGTGCTAGGATTACAGGCATAAGCCACCGCACCATCCTGGTACCCCCCCCTTTTTTTTGTGAGACCTCTGTCGTGGGTTAGAGTGCACTTGGGTATTCATAGCTCACTGAAACATTATTCTCCTGGGCTCCAGCGATCCTCTGCCTCAACCTCATGCTACCATGCCCAGCTCATTTTTGTGTTTTTTGTAGAGATGAAGTCTTGCTATGTTGCTCAGGTTGGTCTCTAACTACTGGCCTCTAGTGAGCCTCCCACCTGGGCCTCCCAAAGTGCCTGGATTACAGGCAGGAGCCACCGCGCCAGGCCTGCACTCGGTGGTCTTATTCCTTTGTTTGAATATACGATTTTTAGTTTCACAGGGGAAAATGTGAGTTGATTGTGAGGTAAGATGTCCATAAAACAAGAATATTCTGGAACAAACAGAATTTCTGTTCTTTTTAGGAAAGAGAACCTGAAGATGTAAGATCGAGGTATTTAAATTGTCATGTGCATTTTAGTTTATGTCACTTTTTTGGGTGCAAGTCCCCAGAGAATTTTTAATTCTTTTTTTTTGTTTGTTTTTGGTGGTGGTGGGGCATTGTCATGCTTTGTTGCCCAGGGTGGTCATGAACTCCTGGGCTCAAACAATCATCCCTAGTCACCCTCGCTGTGCCCAGATGGATTTTAAAATTTTAAAGGCTGTATTATTCCTAAAGTGATTGAATTCCTATTTTAACTGATACAAGGAAAGCTACTAAAAGCATATGTATATCCTGGAAAATGCTAGTACACTTAAGGAGTTGATTCTGAATCCCCAATATGTTATAATATGCTACTCATTTCTGAAAAATCCTTTAGTGTTAGATATAGTGGAAGGATAAACTGTGATGCCCCTTGTGATTTTAGTTAGAAAGAAATTTGAAAATTTCATATTTTATATTTTGTACTTAAATCACCTTTAGTGTTGAACAGATTAAATCTTAGAATGGTTTCCTGTGTAGGACAGTTAAGTTTTTTAAAATGTTAATTAAAAGGAAAGACTATTAAAAGTAAAATGCGGCTTAGATAAATTTCTGTGTATTTAAAATACACGGTGTCCCAAAAAGTCACCATACATAGGGAAAACAGGAAATTATAGCTAAATGTACCATTATTTACAAAACATTCATTACAAAATTTGACAATTTTGTATATAAAGCATGTGAAAGTTTTTTAAAAAATTTACAAGCTTGGAAAGTCTAACTTGAGAAGACTCATTGCCAACTTATCCTGGTCCACTCCAGCGCTATTGCTTCAGCCGCTTCCAAATAACAATTTTAATTTCTTATGCGTCCTTACAGTTCTTCTTTATGTAAGAACAAGAAATTGTGAATGCATATTTTCCTTAGCTGTGTTGGTCTTGTAATGAGTAGTCACACTCCACATATTTTGATGTCTGACTGACTTTGGTTCTTCATCAAAGATCAAGGGCAAAAAGACAGTTCTTCCTTCCCAATCTATGTAGCTTTTATTTCCTTCTGTTAATCTTAGTTGCACTAGCTAGGAATTCCAGTACCATGTTGAATAGAAATGGTGAGAGAGATCTTCCTTTGTTACTCATGGTACTGGGAAAGCATATAGTTTTTCACCATTAAGTGTGATGATAACTGCAGGTTTCTTTTAGGTGTTGTTTCTCAAGAAGTTCACCTCTATTCCTAGTTTGCTATCATAAATGGATGTTGGATTTTTTTCAAAAATTTTTTTCCATTTTCATTTCTGCCCTTTTATTTTGTCATATTAATCATTATTGTCTTTTTCCCCCTCAGTTAGCTTGAGTAGATGTTTGTCAGTTTTATTGATGTTTTCACAAGGCCAGCTTTTAGTTTTGTTGATTTTTCTCTGTTGTTTTCCCACACATCCATTCATTTCTTCTTTTATTGTTTATGTTCATGTGTTTACTTTGGGTTGAATTTGCCCCTCTATTTTTGGTTTTTTAAGGTATACACTGAGATTATTGATTGCAGATGATTCTTCTTTGGTGGTATATGTGTTTTATAGTTTAACTTCCCTTCAGGCACTACTTTTGTTGCATTTGCACAAATTTTGATAAATCCTGTTTTTATGTAAATCAAAATAATTTTTAATATTTCCTGAGACATTTTTGTCTGTGGATTATTCAGAAATGTGATGTTTACTCTCCAAGTATTTGTGGGCTTTTAAGCTTTCTGTTAGTGATTATGGATTGATGCCATTTAATCTGAGAGCATAGTACTGAAAATTTCTTAAGATGTATTTATTTCTAAGAATGTGAGATATCTTGCTGAATGTTCCATGTGAACTTGAGAAGAATGTGTATTCTGCTGTTAGTGAATGAAGTATTCTGTTTTCAAGTTAAGTCTAGTTATTTGGTTGCACTGTTTAATTCAACTGTGTCCTTCCTGACTTTGTGCCTGCTGGATCTCTGATGGGGTGTGTTCAAGGGTACAACTATACTAGTGCATTCATATATTTCTTCTTGTAGTTCTATCAGTTTTTGCCTCAGGTATTTTGCCACACTTGTTATACACATATACAGTAAGGATTGCTTTGTCTTCTTGGTGAGTTGACCACTTTATCATTATGCAATGCCACTGTCGCTGAAGTATTTGTGCTACGAAGTCAGCTTTGTCTGAAATTAATAAGGCCATGCCAGCTTTTGTATTTATTAGTCTTTGCATGGTATATCTTTCCCCATCCCTTTATTTTTGGTGTACCTATGGTCTACCTATGTGATTGATATATTTAAAGTGGATTTCTTGTAGACAGCATATGGTAGATGGGGTTTTTAATCCACTCTGACAGTATCTGTCTTTCAGTTTTATTTAGACCATTGATGTTTAAGCTGATTATTGATTTAGTTAACATCTACCTCTTTCTTTTTTACTCTTTTCTATATGTGCCTATTGTTTTGTTGTTCTTTGTTTCTTTTTTCCCTTCCACCCTTTATCTTAAATTTTTTGCTTTCATGGAACATTTTACCTGATTTCATTGTTTTCCTCCCTCTAAGCATATCAGATGGTGATGTTTTTCTTATACTGTTTTAGTGGTTGCCTTTGAGTTTGCAGTATGTGTTTATAACTAACCTAAGTCTTATTTGAAGCAACACAATATTACTGCACTGGTTGTGGAAGTATCTCAGGAAAAAGTATTACATGGTATAATCCTAGCACTTTGGAAGGCCAAGGTAAGAGCATCACTTGAGGCCAGGAATTTGAGATCAGCCTAGGCAATAGTGAGACCCTGTCTCTACAAAAAATAGGAAAATTAGCAGGCACATACCACCATGCCCAGATAATTTTTAAAATTTTTTTTGTAGAGCCAAGGCCTCGATATGTTGCCCAGGCTGGTCTCAAACTCCTGGCTTCAAGGGATCCTCCCGCCTCAGCCTCCCAGAGTGCTGGCATACCTGAGTATATCCAACTATTTTTGATTAGAAGGCCTAATGACCCACTGTTAAGCTGTGGGTGGAGGGGAAAAATGCTATGGTCTTATGATTAGGTGTCAGGTTTTTGGTGAGCTGTACCCCTGAATTGTGGTTTGATAAGGAAGACATTTGGTTTTTATGTGTGGTTCCTAGCAAAGAGCACCTAAATCCCCTGGACTTGATGACCAGAAAGATAGCCTGCCTTGAACTTTTGGCCATACCCCCAACTTCACCGGAGGGAAAAGGGGCTGGAGATTGAGCTAATCACAAATACCCAATGATTTAATCAATCATAGCTACTTAATAAGACTTCCATGTAAGCCCATAAATATAGGGGTTCAGAGAACTTTCAGGTTGGTGATTGCATTGAGGTGCTAGTAGGTTGGCATACCCTGGGAATGCATGGAAATTCTCCACCCTGCCCCCCCCATACTTTGACCTATGTACCTTTTCTATGTGGCTGTTCTTGAGTTAAATGCTTTGTACTAAAATGGTAATATTAAGTTACAGGCTCTCCTGTGTTCTGAGAGATGTTCTAATGAATTATTAAACTATAAGGGATATTGTGTGAACCCCCCCCAATTCTATTTAGCACAATAGAAGTATATATAGGCTGGGTACCCCATTTTGTGGCTGGTGTCCAGCATGGGGGCAGTCTTGGGGGACTGAGCCCTTAATCTGTAGATTCTGACACTAATGCCTGGTACTTACTATTAGAATTGAATTGAATTTTAGGACACATAGTTGGTGTCCGAGAGTTGGAGAAGTGGTTTTGGAAAAGATACAACATGTTTGGTTTTGGAAAGGGAAAAAAACTTTTGCCTTCACATGTGCTTCTCAGTCATACCTCCATGTCTGTTAGGCTCTGGTAAAATCCTAGTTAGGCTTTGTTGAAATAGATTCCTGTGAGGACAGCCTTCTTAAGAACAGCAGAATGATCTGGACTGTTACAAAAGAGTTACATTTTCTGTCTGTCTCTCCAATTTTGGGGATAAAACTTTGCCCTATGGCTTCAATACTTTGATGGATCTAAGAGTTATTCATTTTAAGTTTGCTTTTTACTTCCATGAATGGGAATGACAGCTTCTAAGCTCCTTACTTGTCAGATCAGGTATTGGAAATCTCTGACTTCATTTTTTGTGATGTTTGAAATGCCAGGTCACCCTCATTTGGTGCTGGCAAGACATTTAATTCACATAAGCTCCTGCCTGTGTGCTTAAACTCTCACACCAGCCCATTCCCTAACCTCAATACGATTCCCCAGCCAGGCTCCTTTTCTTGCTCTCACAGGCATTTCACAACTGCTTGAGTACTTGCCCTGCTCTATCAGAGATCTCAAGGATGTGAGTAATAAGTCTTTTCATGAGTATAGGGATTTTGTAGAAGTCTAAGTTGCTATGCTTTATCATGCGTGTTTTCTAACTTCTCAATAACTTCTAGAACCACGAAATGTGACAAAGAGAAAACTGAACTTGTGATAAATTTTATACAAATAACTTAAAATTAATACTCTGCAAAGGAATATATTAATTCACCCAGCTGAATGTGCATACATCTAATGGCCTGGTGTCCTTCAGGACCACATGGCCAGTGGTTTCTTGTTACATGTTGGCTTTCCACAGACTCTTCTTGGTCTCTGATGTTTTTTGATGGAATTAGAAGAATATCTTCCATTTCTTATGGGTGTATTCATTTACTAAAACCTCATCCAAATTTGACCCCATGTATCATGAAATGACATAGAACTATGTGGTATATAATAAGGTGGGAAATTAAAGAGGTTTTTCTTACAAGAAACTGATGGTCTTAAAATTTATTTCATGTGTATAGTCTCCCTGTCTCCCTATCATTTCTCTAAGGTGGTTTTGAGTCTGCCATTAGAGAACAATGAGGCTTCAAGTGATCACAGTTAAAATACACAAGTACTTTCTGTGTGTTTATGATAGTGTTATATTTATCAGGAAGTGATTGTGGACACAGTTCTGTCAGCCAAGTCATACACTAAATGTTTGTAGATCACAGAATTGTACGTGAATTTCTTATGAATTGTGTATAGATCCTTAGTACTGCGAGTCTCACGCATCTTCCTGTACACATGGGGTGTTTTAGGACTCAGTCTCCTTTGAGGATGTGGCTGTGAACTTTACCCAGGAGGAATGGACTTTGCTGGATTCTTCACAGAAAACACTCTACAGAGATGTAATGTGCGAAACCTTCAATAACCTGGCCTGTATAGGTAAGGATAACAACATTTCTCTGCTTAGTTAAGTAGAACATAAGTGTTGCTTGCTCATCACCTGTGTTCCAAGATTTGAAATTTGAAAGGAGAATACTTTGGTGAATAATCCATACTGGGTCACAGTTAACTGTGGACCTAGAATGTTATAATTTTCTATATTTCATAATGAGTTTTCTGGGTCTGCATTTTAGGGAAAAAATGGAATGACCAGGACATTGAAGATGACCACAAAAACCAGGGGAGAAATCTAAGGTGAGTTGTATTTACTAGAGTACTTATGTGGCCCATGAGAGAATCTTAGTATTACATGAAATTATAAAAATAAGCAAATGGGCTGGGCACTGTGGCTCATGCCTATAATCCCAGGACTTTGGGAGGCCAAGGCTGGAGGACCCTTTGAGGCTAGGACTAGCCTGGGTAACACAGTAAGACCCTGTCTCTACGAAGTAAAAAAAATTAGCTATGTGTGATGGTGGGAGGTAGAAGTGGGAGGATGAGTTAGAGATTGCAGTGATTGGGTGACTGCACTCTAGCCTGGACAACTGAACAAGACCCTGTCTCTTACCAAAAAAAAGAAAGAAAAAACAAACAAACAAACAAAATAATAGGTACAGCTTCAAATTTATTCATTCTTAGAAAATTTTCTCCAAAAATGTTTCATGAAAAATGTTTAGGGTGTAACAAATCAATCACTTAGAAGTAGTAATGTAATTTTAATAAATATAAAATTGTTAGTAAAAGAGCCACTGATAATGTGCCACTCATTTTTTACAGAGGTCATGTGGTTCAGAGACTCTGTAAAAGTAAAGAAGGTCATCAATATGGAACAAGAACTAGCCAGATTCCAAATCTTATTATGAACAAGGTAAAACCATGTGAATGCAGCATGTGTGGGAAGCTCTTCATGCATCATTCATTGCTTAATGAGCACATGAAATCTCACGCTGGAAAGAAAACAAATGAATATCAGGAACAGGGACATGGAGAAAAGCCATATAAATGTAAAGAATGTGGGAAAACCTTCACTCGTTACCACAGCATTCGAATCCATGAAAGAATTCACACTGGAGAGAAACCCTATGAATGTAAGGAATGTGGAAAAGCATTCAGATTTCTCTTTTCCTTTAGAAGCCATGAAAGAATTCATACTGGAGAAACACCCTATGAATGTAAGGAATGTGGGAAAGCTTTCAAGTTTCTCAGTTCCTTACGAGATCATGAAAGAAACCACACTGGAGACAAACCCTACAAATGTAAACAATGTGGAAAAGCATTTAATCATATCCAGCCTTTTCAAAGACATGAAAGAACGCACACTGGAGAGAAACCTTATGAATGTAAGCAATGTGGTAAAGCTTTCAGCTGTCCTATGTACTTACGAAGTCATGAAAGAACTCATAGTGGAGAGAAACCCTATGAATGTAAAGAATGTGGGAAAGCCTTCTTTTTTCACTCAAACCATCGAAGACACATGATAACGCATACCAGAGTTCATCCTTATAAACTTAAGGAATGTGGGAAAGTCTTCAAGTCTGATGATTCCTATGCAGTGCAAGAAAGAACTCACCTTGGAGACAAACCCTATGAATGTAAACAATGTGGTAAAACCTTCATTTGTTCAAGTTACTTTCAAATACATGAAAGAACTCATACTGGAGAGAAAACTTATGAATGTAAACAATGTGGTAAAGCCTTCCTTTATTCCAATCACTTTCGCATGCATGAAAGAACTCATGCTGGAGAGAAACCTTATGAATGTAAACAGTGTGGTAAATCCTTCATTTTTTTCAGTCACCTTCAAAGGCATGAAAGAACTCACACTGGAGAAAAACCCTTTGAATGTAAGGAATGTGGGAAATACTTCACTTGTGCAAGTTCTGTTCAAGTACACAAAAGAATTCACACTGGAGAGAAACCCTATGAATGTAAGGAATGTGGGAAAGCCTTCAGTTTTTCCAGATCTCTTCAGGTTCATAAAAGATCTCACACTAGAGAGAAACCCTATCAATGTAAGGAGTGTGGTAAAGCCTTCAGTTATTCAAGGTCTTTTCAGTTACATGAAAGCACTCACACTAGACAGAAACCCTAAGAATGTAAACAGTGCTGTTAGGTTGTCAGTTGTTCTAGTTCTTATTAAATGTATGAGAGAACTCACACTAGAGAGAAATTATATGAATGTAAACAATGTGATTAAGCCTTCAGTTGTCCTAATTCACTTCAAAGACGTGACTCATACTGCAGTGAAGTCTTTTTAAAATATGGGAAAACTTTCCATTCTCCTAGGCTTGTAAATATATGAAAGGACTCTGGAGAGAAACCCTATGAATGTTAAGGAATGTGGGAAAGCCTTCATTTCACACAGTCTTTTGAGGATACATGAGACTGCATGCTGGAGACAACCTCTATAAATTTAAACACTATGGGTAATTCTTTATTCTTCCCAGTTCGTTGTGAAACCATGAAACCATTCATACTGGAGAGCAACTTCTTTAGTGTAATTGATATAGAAAGTCCTTCAGTTATGTGTATAATACTTCTTTCTTCCACCTAGGGAGCCTTCTTAGGAAAAGCTGAAGGACCAGGAAGAAGGATTTGGGCCCTAACAGGCCTTTCTTAGAACCTAGTCTGTAGTTAGGAAACAACTTCTAGCATGGTGCCTGCTCTCAGCTCACATCATGGCTAGATAGAAGGGATAGGGCTCCCAGAATCTGCGTTTAAACCAGTTGCCTTTGGTCAGATCTGTGGGAATGCTGTGGTTCTGAAACAAAATTGCATCCCATAGTTTTCCCCAAGTGGGATCTGCATGGAGACTTCTTAATTTATGGGCATCAACAAGGCCATTTCCATCTCCCATTTTCCCATTTCAAGCCTACACTGTGTATGCTTACTGGGAAACATGTCTAAAAATTCAGTCTTGCCTCACACTATGACAACCTCAGGTGGTTCTGAGGTGAGAGGGCTGAAGAAACAATGGCTGAACACATGCCCCTGGACCATGCAACATCCACTGTCCCATAATCACTAGCTCTGCACCAACCATCACAGAATAGTCTCAAAACCACTAATGATGTCGCAAAGACACACCTTGCCATGTCTTGGCTATAGAACACACTCAAAGCTCTTACTTGCCCTAACTTGCCTACCCCAAACTTTCTGGCTCATTGTACTCTGAGATATTCGGTGGTGTGTGTACTGACTGTGCTTTAGCCCTCCTCACCTCAATGCATGCTGAATGTGTACTGCTTGAGGGCTAGTTTTATATCCTCCCCACCAAGACCAGCATCTACTTATTTTGGGAACAGTACCTACCCTGCAGAGCTCCAGCCTTGTGGTGCATGGAAAATGCTAGTGTCAGTTATGCTTCATAAGGCCAAGAGGTGACTCTTCACATCATCCCTCTCAGGCCAGGTAAACTCCCAGTCAGCTGCCTTCCGGAGCCACTGATAATTTCTCCCTTTTGTGAATTGAGCAGGGGTAGTAGGTGTTGGGCCCTTCCTTTGTCAGAGGCAGCATCCTCTGTTTCTTGCAGAACAAATCAGAGTGTCCTGGAAGGGAGGTGGCAGTATGAAGGGAAAGAGGTCACCATCAGCCCTTGTGACAACGTTCATTGTTTCTCTGGGCCTCAAAAGTGATCTTTCTCTCACCTGGAGACCTGTAGTCTGAGCTCACTAGGCCTACACTCTCCCCTCCCCCAACAGCAGGTATGGGTCAAGTGGCAGCATCCAAAGCCTCTGTGAATACAGTAGGGCCCCATGAGGCTAACTGGAGCAAGATTTGCCAGCAGATGTGGCCTCTGGAGGTGATGGCTACCAGTAAGTGGCAATGAAGGGTATGTCTGATGAGCCATGTGGTACACACCCTTGCTGCTCTCACTGAGGTCTCAATGGAAAAGCAAACTGAGTAAGGATCAAGTCATGTGGGCTATATTTCTGGAAACATTTAGAACGTTTTGAGGGGATGGGACATTACTACTCAACTCATTGCAGGCCCACCTCATTATATTCTTGGGCTCCCATTTTGTGCTCTTAGGTAAGATTTTTGTACTCTGCTCCTGAAGTATGAAATCCCTTTACCATCAAAATGGGCTCAAGGAGCCACCTTTGTGACTGGTTTGGGGGCCAAGGAGTACCCCTCTGCCACATGGGATGAGGGTGAGAACGATTCAGTCTTTGAAGATCCGGTGTATTTTGGTCTATGATGAGGATTGTGTAAAACCTATTTATGTATGTGTCTGAGTCCTGATACTCAGTAAATACTAGTCTCTTCTATGTGACAGGTTCTCTAATTGGTTTAGTGAACAAAGATGTGCTAATATCTCTGTCCCTTGATACATTCTAGGACACAAGAAAAGGAGCAAAAATATACAATGTATCATTCCTAAGGAGCCAGAGAAATGCAGAGATGAGATCAGAACAGCCAGGGTCTGTGTGTCTCTGGGATCATCTTTTAGTGTCCGGGCTGTTAAATCTGTGGGATTGTGAGTTTATGTGCCTGTGTCTGGGTTGGTTCATCTGTGAGTATAGTGACAAAATGTTTGTGATTTTTATTTGTCTACGGGATTTTGTGTATATGTATTCATCTGGAATGCTTTTGTTGTCTGATTTTCCTGGGGCCAGCTTTCTTAACACTCTGAGTGGAACTGGTGAGGGCAGATATCCTTGTTTTATTTTTATCATAGATATTAAAAAATCTGTTTTTTTACCATCAAGAATGATGTGGGTTTTTCATATATGACTTATAGCAGTTTGAGGAAGTTCTATTCCAAGTTTATTGTAGGTTTTTATTGTGAATGGGTGTTGGATTTTGTCAAATGCTTTTTTTTTTTTTTTTGCGTCCATTGAGGTGATTGCTATTTTCTCCATTGTTTTGCTAATGTGTATTATCACATTATTCGATTTCCGTATCTTGAACCATCTTTTTATTCCAGGGGTAAATCTCACTTTGTTAGGTTGCATAATGCTTTCATTGTGTTGCTCAATATGGCTTGCTGTTACTTATTTGAATATTTTTGCATCAATATTCATAAGGGATATGAATGCTATTGTTTCGAACTCTCATGCATTTCACGCCTACTTTAGAGAATTTCCCTGCTCTCCCTATGACCTCAATTATATGAGTAATAAGCCTTTTCATACTCTCAGTTTGTATGTGCCACATACCCATCCGTGTCAACATCAGAACCACAGTTTTTTAGGTGAACATAACAATTGGCACCTTTAGCAGGATATCTAGATGGTGATCACCACCCTCTGGGTCTGTCTTTTGAGTCACGGACCTCCCCTGCGGCCTGATGGCTGGTGTGCACATTGAGCTGCTGCTTGCTGCTCTGTGTTGTAGAGGCCTACCAAGCCTCAGTTCTTAATTTAGATGACCAGAGCAGGCACTTTCCAGAAGTCCTTGGCACCAAGCAGCAGGAACGTGGGATTTGGGTCCTCCTTAAAGTGGTCCTGGGTCAGGCGTTTTCACCTGGACCTATCTGTGTTTCAGAATGAAGCTGCAACTGATGCCGGGCTTTGGCCTTGACCTATAGGTCTAGGCTAGGGGTTGTTGGTGAGATTATATTCTGTGCATGTTGGGTGGTCATTCCTAAAAGAGCAGTCACTTGAAAAAGAGAGGAGAGTGGGTGGGAGGCTGCGATTAGATGGTGTCCTGAAGTTCACCCTTACTGGGACACTGAAGTACCTCTGCTGCTGCTGCTGCTGCTGCTGCTGCCGCCGCCGCCGCTGCCCTTGCCTCTGACTCAACAAAGACCCTGAGCCTAGCTTATCAGGGACAAAAACCCGTGGCATCCCTGTAGTTCAGCATAGGTGTTAGTTCAAACCTGAACCAAACCTGGTGTCCTTAAACTGTGAAGCTTCTATTGCCATGCAGGAGGCCCCTGCTACGCTTTGGATGTGGTCTGTCTCCACCAAAACTGCTGTTGCAATTTGACCCCCAATGCATTGGTTTTAGGCCTAGTGGGAGGTGTTTGTGTCATGGAGGCAGATCTCTCGTGAAACACTTTGTTCTGTTCTTGCAGTGGTAAGTAAGTTCTTGTTCTGGCAACACATGATTAGTTCTCTCAGGAATGTATTGGTTCCCACAGTGGGTTATGAATCAGAGTTCCTGTTCTTGTTTGGTCTGGCCCTGCATGCGCCCACTGAGACCCTCCACCCTCTTTTGATGCAGCACCAAAGTCCTCACCAGAAAGCAACAAAAAGCTGGTGCCCTGCTTCTTGTACAGCCTGCGGAACTGTGAACCAAATAAACCTCTTCTTTTTAAACTACGCAGTGTCAGGTATTCCTGTATAGCCTCAACAAAGGGATTCAAGCAGCTCATAACCCTGATAATATTCTTTTGAGAATCTCTGGAGTTAAAAAATAACAAATATTGCATTATGGAGGACCTTCTCACTGAAGTTCTATCAGTAATGGAAAAAAAAAAAAGACAAGGAGAGTGGGAGGGAGGGAAGACACAAAGCTGAAACAAAGGTTCGTAACTTAAACCAATTGGAAATTGAATACTAAAAGTACTTGACAAAATTGGACACCCTTTCTTCATAAAAAGCACTTAACTTGGAATAGAAACTTCCTGAACATAATAAGGCAAGGGTGCCCACTCTTACCGCTTACATTCAACATACCACTGCAAGTTGTAGCCAGAGAAATTAAACAAGAAAAAAAAAGGCATCCATATTGGACAGGAAAAAATAAAATTATGGTTTTGCAGATAATTAAATTCCTATGTAGGAATCTCTACTGATTCTCTTTGGAAAAACAAACAAACAAAAAAAACTATGCTAGGGAAGGTGTATCTTGCCTGTAATCTAGCACATTGGGAGGCAGAAGCAGGAGAATCCCTCGAGGTCAGGAGTTCGATTAGCTGGGCATGGTGGTGCGTACCTGCAGTTGCGGCTACTTGGGAAGCTGAGGCAGGAGGATCGCTCAAGCTCAGGAGTTTGAGGCTGCAGTGAGCTATGATACCACTACTATGATGTCACCTCTAGCCAGGGTGACAGAGCAAGAGCCTGTCTCAAAGAAAAAAAAGTCCCTTATTTACCCCAGATGAGATTCAAAACAGAAAAATGGCTGAGCATGGTGGCTTATACCTGTAATCCCATCTCTTTGGGAGGCCAAGCCAGGAGGATCGTTGAACCCAGGATTTTGAGGCTTCAGTGAGCTATATGATGCCTCTGTACTCCAGCCTGAGCAACAGTGAGACCCCATCTCTTAAAAAATAAAAAAATAATAAAAGTAAGGGCAAGCAACACAGGCTGTGTCACTTAGAAAGCTCTATGACCTGGAGCAAATGACAAGCTTTGTGGGCCTCAGTGTCTCATCTCTAAAATGGGAATAAGGAGGGTACCTATCTGTCATCTCCTGAGCTGTTGTGTTATTCTACATAGAAATACTGAGGAATGCCTGGCACGTAGGATGTGCCTTTAAAACACTTTTTATTAATATATGACCTGGTTGTAACAATCAAAGGAATTAAACAGTCTGTTGCCCAGGCTAGAGTGCGGTGGTGTCAGCCTAGCTCACAGCAACCTCAAACTCCTGGGCTCAAGCAAAGCGATCCTCCTGCCTCAGTCTCCCAAGTGGCTAGTATTACATGTCTACACCACTGCGCCTGGCTAATTTTCTATTTTTTAGTAGAGATGTGTGGCTCACATCTGTCGTCCCAAGTATTCAGGAAGCTGAAGCAGGAGGAGCACTTAAGCCCAGGAGTTCGAGGCTGCTGTGAGCTATGATGATGCCACTGTATTCCAGCCTTATCAGCAGAGCATGACCCTGTCTCCAAACAGAAACTGAGGATCCACTTTTCCAGATGTATAAGAAACATAATCTCCGTAATTGTATCTAGAGGCTTAAGGGAAACTGTGTTTTTAAACCTAATTTGAATTGACTACATATTTACAAAGGAACCACAGAGATGGAATTTTCTAGGCCTCAAAGCTTTGAAAACCCAAATCAATCATGAATTTGATTTGAGGAACCAAAAACAGCTTTTGTGCCTGGAGCAGAGTGAGCAATGGGGAAGGACGGTGGGGATGAAGACAGGGAGGTGAGGAGGGGGTGGGTGGCGCAGATCTGTGGGGCTTTGTGTGCTGCGGGGAAGGGGGCTTTTACCCCGGTGAGGTGGGAGCCATGGAGGGTTGTGAGCAGAGGAGGACTGATCTGACTTAGGCTTTGCATAATGTCCACCAGCTGTTGAGCCGCTAGGTGGGCGGGTTAGGTGGCACAGATGGGTCATGGTGGCCCCCCTTGTAAAAAAGAAGGGGATGTCTTGGGAAGGGAAGCTCTGGGGATGCTGCGCCGGTCCAGCACCTGAGCGTCCTTTTCAGACGCTTTGACCTGTTCCCTGCTGCCCCCGCGTGGCCACAGCCCGATCTGCCGCACCTTCCTGCAGATGCCGTTTCCTTTTTAATGAACAAATATTAATAAATGTTCCCTCCAGGCCGCTAAGCATTGGGCTTGTGCAGGGCGCGGAGGATCCTGCGATGGATCTGGCCAGAGACTGCCCCAGAGAAAATCCCAGGGACAGGATGAGTGAGATACGCTGGGGTTGAGATGTTTGGAGGATGAGCAGCCGGCTTCCCGGGAAAATTGCAAACCGAGTCTGCTCCGGAGGGATTCTAGGAGGAGGGGTCTTTCGGCAGCGTCTCCAAGGACTGGGAGGAATGGCTCAGGAAGACACAATGAGAAGAGACATCCTAAGCAAAGCCAACGACATATACAAAGCAAAGTCAAAACTGAAATCGATACTCCGACCCCACCCTCCCTTAACTGCTCCTCCCAACCTGGCTCATGGGGGTCACCATTCAAGCCCCATACCCAGTACTCATCCTGAGCGACTGTTTTTTCTCACTCCTTCTATCCCGATGGCCAGCACTCAGGTCTAGAAACACATCTGGGTGCCTGTCCCAGTGTCCTCCCTGGCGTCCCAAACTTCAATTCCCAGTGATTCACTCCAGTCCCAAGGGGACATTTCCCTGTTTCTCCCCTGCTCACACATCTCCCATGGTTCCCCAGTGCTTTCAAAGGCAAATCCAAGCTCTTCATCCTGGCACCTGAAACCATGAAAGACCCTGCCCTGCCTGTTCCACTGTATCCTTAGCATGAACAGATACAGAAAACATATTAAGATTAATGACAAGAACTGCACTTACTCTGTTTATTGAGGGCCTACGTGGTGCTGGGCCTTGTGTCCTGCAGTTTAAAGGCAACTTCACAACCCCCTTATTCTCACTTTACAGAAGGGACTGCTGAGGGTCAGAGAGCTCAAGGGCATTGTCCAAGTTCCCCGGGCTGGAAGTGAACTCAGTTCCTTCCAACTTCAAAGCTTAGGCTTAGTCCTATCACTCTGTTCCCTCCATGACAAATCTCTGGTGTAATGGCTTTAAATTCCTTGCTTTTCCTGTCTTTCACTCTGCTGTAACAATACAATAGACTGAGTGGCTTAAATGATAAACATTTATTTCTCATAGTTCGAGATACCAGGAAGTCCAAGGTCAAAGTGCCAGCAAATTCTGTTCCTGGTGAGGGCTTTCTTTGTGGCTGGCAGATAGTTACCTTCTTGCTGTGTCCTCACGTGGCAGAGAGAGAGGGAGAGCAGTGTCTGGTATCTCTTCTTATAAAGGCACTAATCCCATCAAAAGTGCCCCACCCTCTTGGCCTCACCTAACCCTAATTATCTCCCAAAGGCCCCATCTCCAAATACCATCACATTGAGGATTAGGGATTCAACATATGGGGTGTGTGTGTGTGTGTGTGTGTGTGTGTGTGTGTGTGTGTGGTGGGAAGTACAAAAACATTCAGTCTCTTCAAATAGTGGAGTTTAATTCTTCTCCCCTTGAGTGTGAGTCAGATTAGTGATTCACTTTCAACAAAACTTTTTTTTTTAGTTTTGGGATCATTGTAGATGCACATGCAATTGTAGGAAGTAATACACCCATTTCCTTCCAATACTAACATCTTGCATAACTATAGTACAATGTCCCAAGCAGGAAATTGATATAATCCACTGATCTCAGATTTCACCAGATATTATGCACTCATGTGTATGTGTGTGTGTATGTGTTTTTTCTATGTAGTTTTATCACATGGGTAGTTTCTTGTGACACCTACAACAGTGAAGATATATAATGATTCCATCACAATGAAATTGCTCATTCTTTTGCATGTAGATATCCAGTTTTCCCAACATTATTTGTTGAAGAGACTGTCCTTTCCCCATTGCATTATCCTGGCAGTGTGGTAGAAAATCACTCAACCGTATATTCAAGCATTGACTTCTCAGCTCTCTATTTTATGGCCTTGTTTTTCTATGTCTATCCTCATGTCAGTACCATACTGTTCTTATTACTGTAGTTTTGTAGTAAGTTTGAAATTAGCAAGTGTGAACCCTCCAACTTTGTTCCTATTTAAGATTATTTTGGGCTGGGCACCATGGCACACATCTGTAATCCTGGCACTCTGGGAAGCAGAGGTGGGAGGATCACTTGTGGTCGGGAGTCCAAGACCAGCCTGAGCAAGAGCGAGACCCATGTCTTTACTAAAAATAGGAAAAATTTGCTGGGCGTGGTGGCGCATGCCTGTAGTCCCAGCTATTCAGGAGGCTGAGCAGGAGGATCGCTTTTTGAGCCCAGGAGTTTGAGGTTGCTGTGAGCTAGGCTAATGCCATTGCACTCTAGACCAGGAGACAGAGCAAGACTCTGTCTCCAAAAAGTAAATAAATAAAAAAAATTAAAAATAATAGTCCTCCAGAAGACTGCTTTGAGCCATTTTCCAGAAAGGGAACATGGCAGGGGCGGGGGATCATCCTCCTGTGGTGACACCATTAACACCCACACACCCTGTCTGTGCTGTGGATTTCACAGAGCTGTGCTGAGACCTTCAGTATTTACAGCCAGTGATAGCTAGTTTAGAATATTCTGGCCGGGCGTGGTGGCTCACGCCTGTAATCCTAGCACTCTGGGAGGCTGAGACAGGAGGATTGCTTGAGCTCAGGAGTTTGAGACCAGCCTGAGCAAGAGCAAGACTTCACGTCTACTATAAAATAGAAAAATTAACCAGGCATAGTGGTGCTCACTTGTAGTCCCAGCTACTCGGGAGGCCAAGGCAGGAGGATCGCTTAAGCTCAGGAGTTTGAGGTTGCAGTGAGCTATTATGGTGCCACTGCACTCTACCCAGGGGGACAGAGTGAGACTCTGTCTCAAAAAAAAAAAAAAAAAAGAATATTCTGTCTGTGCCCTCAACGAGCGGATGGGGTGACAGGTTCAGGAGAATAGAAGCAAATCTGAAACTGATGTGGTCTTCACTAAGGATATCACAATCTATGCTCGGAGACAATTTCAAAGGAGTAATTTAAATGGAGAGATACAAGAGAGCCACAGGTGGATTCAACCTGGTGACAGACAGACTGCACACAGGGGAAGATATTTATGCAAGGCTTAGAATGTAGCTAAGAAAGGAATAGTGGATCAATAGTGTTGGTGTGGGCTTGAGAGAGTTTCAAATGGGAAAACTGAACATGTACATCCCCAGGCACAGAGCGCCTAGTGACAGCCATGAACTGTGACAGCCCTGGAGCCACTGAAGCACAGAAAGAAGGGAAGCATTCACACGTGATTAGTTGTTTTACATAACAGTTTGTTAACATGAAAATAATAGTTTGCTGGTGTTTGGAAAAACTCAAACCACATTTTCCTCTGCTGTCATGCAACAATGAATACCAAAGACTTCTGTGTCCCCAAAATATGTGGGATTTTTCTCCCCACCAGCAAGCAAGCAAGTAATCTGGCAGCAGACACCAGTTGGGTGTCCTCCAATTCAATTTCGACATTACCTAGAGATAGCATCAGATCCTACAGGTTGAGGGCTCAGTCCCCAAGACTACCTCCCTTCAGATACCAGTTGCAGGTCCAGGCTCTGGAACTTCTCACTGATTGGCTTCAAGTTGGGGTTCCCACAATCCTCTCTTTGAGTTTAATTTTCTAGAGTGGCTCATAGAACTCAGGGAAACACATTTACTGATTTATTACAAAGAATATTTTTAAGAGTCAAATAAACAGCCGGGTGAAGTAAAGCACAGGGTGAAGTCTGAAAGGGTCCCAAGTGCAGGAGTCATGGAGTTGGGTTATGCTACCCTCTGAGGAAGAATTCTTGTTTGTCTTCCTGTAACAAGCCTCCATGTGTCCAGTTCTCTGGAAGTCCTCCAAACTTGTCCTCTGGACCTTTTATGGAGGCTTCATTGGATAGGCATGACCTGAAGCATGGGCAACCATGTTGCAATGTGATTGGACAAAAATGGTATGATCTAAACTGAACAAGGCCACGCATCATGGCTCATGCCTGTAATCCTAACACTCTGGGAGGATGAGCTGGGAGGATTGCTTGAGCTGAGGAGTTTGAGACCAGCCTGAGCAAGAGTGAGACACTGTTTCTACTAAAAATAGAAAAGTCATGGCACAAGTCTGTAGTTCCAGCTACTCAGGAGGCTGAGGCAGGAGGATCGCTTGAGCCCAGGAGTCTGAGGTTGCAGTGAGCTATGATGACACCCCTGCACTCTACCCAGGGCAACAGAGCAAGACTCTGTCTCAAAAAAAAATTAAACCCAACAAGGCCTGTCTGTGCAGATTCTTCATTGCCTCTCTGTGCAGCTTCCTCCAGGGTGTGGGCAGGACTCTAATCTGACTGTGGGTCATTAGACCCTCATTCCAGAGAGGGAAGTGAAAGAAGGGTAGGAGGCCGGAGAGAGAGGTTCTGTTTACTGTAGCAAGGGCTGTGGGCGTAAGGAGCTATGAACTGTGGATGAAAACCAACACACACACACACACACACACACACACACACACACACACACATCATGAGATCACAGCTGGCATCTTTGTTTTCTCAGAGGAATAATTACTTGCCAGTTTTACATCCATATGAAGTATTTTAGAATTTTCCTTCTCTACTTTATATACAGACACAAGAGGAAAGCAGGGCCCTGCTGGTGTCTTATTCTAACACTGGGATTGCAGGTCTTTGTCCCATTTCACTGATCAGTGTTGGTGACAAGCAGGTGAACACCCTGCAGTGGGCAGCACAGCCTGAGGCCAGTGGCTCCAAGCTGAGGCCAGTCTGGAGGCTGCAAAGGGACTGACATGGGGGTCTCCTCCCTCTCCCCAGGCAGCCTGCCCCCCCTGCAGGGCCTCCAGCTGCTCAGGACAGACACAGCAGGAGTGTGGACTCTGAGAAGCCCCAGAGCATGGACAGCAGGGGACCCATGTGCAGATGCAGGTGGGGGTTTCTGTGCTTTCTAGGGTTGTACCTCTGGTTCCTGGGGCCATTTTCTGGACAGTATTTTGGTTGTGGCATGCATAGGGTCACTGCAGTCAAGACTATAATTTCTTTATATGAATTAAGTCTGTGAAGGTCAGGTTCAGAGAAAGACTTGTTTGGGTGTCTCTTGGAGAAAGGGTTTATGAATTAGACAGTTTATTTAGTTCAGAATCTTAAACTGACTCCAGGTGAGGGTTTCTTGCTGGTGAAAATGGAGGTTTTGAAGGAGGGAGTGTTTCCACACTGTGAGCAGGGGACAGGAGGGGATATTGAGTCTCCCGGCTTAAATTCTTAAGTGTCTCTGCCTTGTTACCAGGGAACAATCCACCTGGGGCTCCATTTCAGCAATGAGAGTCTGGCTCCTAAGCTTGGGAATACGCTTAATCTTTTCAGTGTGAAGTTTCCTTGTGAATTGTTCAAATGTTTGCTTTTCTTCCCTGTTGATTTTTTAAATAGCATTTTGCTGCCGTATAACTTTGGTTTTTTCCTATGCATTTAATAATATTATTTCCTTGTTGGTGTTTTTATTTTCTTGCCTGAAAATGAGTAGCTTGAGGGACAAGGTATGATAAAGCATTGGCGATGCTGCCAAAAGCGTCGTCCCAAAATCTGACCCCTGGGGGTCATCAGTCCCTCCCTCCTGTTCCAGTGTGGGCTGGCCTGGCCTGGGCGCTCCTCCCGCCCTGTGGCTAGGGGATGGCTGCACTGGACATTGAGTCTGGAATTCCGCGGGCACACACGTTTGACCCCGCGTCCAGGAGGAAGAGGCAGGAAGGGCACACTGAGTGCAGAAAGACTCCAGTGTCTGTTCTGCAAAGCCCGAAACACTTTCTGCTTAAATGCAAATATCCTCCCCAGCACAGACAGTTACAGTTACAGGCGCAGGGAGGGATCCGGGCCTGCCAAGGGCTGCGGCCAACAACCTGTCAATCTAGCGGCCACTCAGCCACTTAGAGCATCGCATCTCCTGTCACTCAGGCTGCAGGGGGCGGGGCATGAAGACCTATCCAATCAGGGGTGGCGGGGCGGGGCCGCGCGCACTGTCCAATCCGGAGCTGGGCAAGGGGGAGGGGGCAGCGTTCAACAACTCCGCGGGGTCTTCCTTTCTTGCGTCCGCGGAGCACGGGGCTCCGTCTCCGCTTCGCCTAGAGGCCTCGGTGGCTCCACCGCAGCCTCCGCCGCGCTGTGGCCTGCACAGGCCGCGGGAGCCGTAGAGAGGACGCCGGGTCACCCCGGAAGCCAGGAAATGGTGAGTGTGCGGGGCCGGGCGTCCCCAGGCGTGGAGGAGGGGCTGGTTGGAACCGGCCGGAACCGGCTGTGGCGGGACCCGGGCCTCCCCGCGGTGCGCTCCGGAGTCTGCGGACCCGCGTCGCCGCTGGCGCAGCTGGGCCCTGTGTCCCTGCGGCCCTCGGAGGGTGGGGCTGGGCCGGCGTCCTGTTCCGTCCCTGCGGGGCGACCTCGGCCCCGGCGCCCTGTCCGGGCATCTCCGCCCGCAGCCCCGCGTGTCCCCGGATCGTGCGGTGACGGCGGGAGGGTCGTCGGGGGAGGGTCCCGACGCGGTGTGTGGGGATCGTGCGTGGGGGGGGCTGCGGTCTGTGGGGTCCCCAGTCCCTCCTTTCTTCCTGGGGGACTGGTTTCCTTTTGAGTCTTCTAAACGGATCGGAAACAGGGTCTCAAAGCCACGACTCTGTCCCCCAGCCTAGTTTTTTCTAGGGCTGGGAATAAATCCCTAAATTTCCGGCTCCCTCCCGGCATTCCCAGGCGTGGACTTCCCCTCTGCAATTCACGACAACATTATCAACTGTGTTTTTGTTCTATATTTCAGACAGACACAGTATTTTAAATGTTTATCGTTTTTTTTCACAGAGCAATAGATGGCTCTTTTGAAAACGTTTGTTTTTTGTTTGCGGATGTTGAATCTGAGAGGAAAGGGGATAATAACTACCTGAAAATCTGTAAAAACATCTTTGTGCTTCTCCTTCTTTTATTTTTCCTAAGTACTGATGCCTTGTCAGAATGTCTTTGGATAGTGGGTATTCTTTGGAAACTTTATAGGGTCGTGTGTCCTCAGCCTACGTGACCCTTTGAAGGTCATGAGCTTCAGAACTGCCCGGGCCTGACCCAAGATGCCTACAGCTGCCAAGTCTTCTGGAGGGTCTAGTGAATGTCAGCCCCTGGGTTACTCCTCCCAGAGGACAGCCTGATCCACCACCTTGAGGTTTGGGGAAGGGGCTTTCGGGAGAGGCAGCAACTGGATGTCCCAGAGGTGGAAGGAGTCTCCTGGCGTGCCCTTTATCTAAATAGCCCTCCCGTGGGACACACGGCTTTTCTTCCCTAGCCCAGTTTCAGTTCTTTTCAATACTAGTTTGTGTGCTGGTTGAGGGGATAAGACAGAAATTTCTGCCTTCTGGATCCTTTTAGACTAATGGAGAAAACCTGTCCCAAAGGACAAGAAAAACCCACTTCTCTGAAGTGGTACAAGAACCGGAAAAGTAAAATGCACTTGGGCAGGCAGCAGGGCACGGCAATGTTGATTGGGAGGGTGGTCAGTGAGCCAGGGTGGTGGTGGCCGCGCTGTGTGTGCAATATAGGTCAGCACCGCCCCACCCTAGACTTACCAACTTGAAAAGATTTGTTTACTTATTTTATCCTGTTTTTCATTAAATGTAAAGTACTTTATCAGTAGCGCTTGAATGATAAGATGCCAAAAAGAGGTGGATTTGAGGGGAAAACATTAAATATCTTATATTCATTCCATTTGTTAAAAATTCTTATATTCTTCCTCAGACATGTGTGGTAGGTTTGTCGGGTCTTTTTCTTTTGGGTGATTGCAAGTGAGTTCCAGAGTTTAGCCTTGAGAATGCTTTCTATTTTTTTTGGAGACAGTATTGCCCTTTTGCTTGGGCTAGAGTGCCATGACATCAGCCTAACTCAACCTCAAACTCCTGGGCTCAAGGGATCCTCCTGCCTCAGCCTCCCTAGTAGTTGGGACTACAGGCACCACCATGCCCAGCTAATTTTTTTCTATTTTTTAGTAGAGACCGGGTCTCACTATTGCTCAGGCTGGTCTGGAACTCCTGACCTGAAGCGGTCCTCCACCCTGAGCTTGGATTACAGGCATGAGTCACCACGCCTGGCTGAGAATGCTATTCTAAATAACTCAGAGAAATAGGGAAAATTACTTCCCCATTATGGCTGCAGAGAAATGAATACATTTCCACAAGAAAGTGTGGTAGATAAAATGGTGAGAGATTCACTAAAACATCAGTTTTCCTTTGCAGGGTGGAGAATTTGTGATCATGGATAATTCTGTTCTGTATCTTATTATCTGGACATTTGAGATTAATCCTAAATCCTATCAGATGGAACCTAGAAATATCCAAAAATAATTTTTTAGTGAACAATCTATCATGGAAATAATAATTAAATTACATCTTTATCATCTGAAAGGAATAGATACTTGAGCTTTTTCTGTTGAGCTGTAGAATATAAATGCCTTACAATTTCCTTTCCTCCCCCTACATAAACAGTGAATTTCAGTGGTTTTGTTGGATTCTTCAAACACTGGGTATTTCCTTTTTAAAAGTAAAGTAGCCTTGACCAGGGAGCAGAGGGCTGAGACCATTGACTCCAAGCTAAGGCGAATTTTGAGCCTGTAAAGGGAGGTCATTGCAAGCTCAGTTGTGTCTTCCTGGGAGCCTCCCCTGCAGGTGTTCCAGCTGCTCACAGTGATCTTGGGAGGAGCCCTTTATACTGAGAGAAGCTCAGAGCTCTGGAAAGTTGGGGACCCATAGGCGGATGTCCTCCCTGAGGTTATAGTTGTCCTGGAGCTGTTTCTAGATGTTGTCTACTGAAGCAAATCTGGATTTAGGTAAGAAGTGACTTTATTTGAAAGGAGTATTGCAGTGGGGAAAGCACCCAGTGTATTTGCAAGCATCTCAAAGGTTAGGCCGAAAAGGGCCCTTTTTTCCATAGGGAAGAGCAAACAATATTAGTTATAAAGTAGGGAAGAGGATGGTGGCAAAATCAGATGCTAGATCAGAGGCTGTTTTACCCTGATTTAAGCCTTGCTTCGCTGAGGGTGGGTTAAAGTTCAGAGGCCTGGAAGCAGAGAAGCTTAACCAAAGTTTGGCTCACAAGTATTTTGTTTTTGACTGATGAGTGAAGACATAACTGTTAGCTAATCACTCCTGAGGCGAAGAATGGAGATTTGGAGAGTCTGTGTCTGGCCTTGTTATATGTACAAGGGGGACATCATCTAAGTTGTAGTGGAAAGGGTGTTTTTTTGTTTGTTTGTTTGTTTGTTTGTTTGGTTTTTTTGCAGTAGCCTGTGTCTCTAGAACACCAAGGATGGTTTTGTTGGGGGTTTCTTTAATCATAGCTGTTTACCAGAATTACAGAACTTGGGTAAAATTTAACATTGTCAGCAGTTTGCTTTTCTATCCACAGAGTTGCTTTAGTCAGAGTGTAATTTGTGCGAAATGAGAATGTCTGTGAGGGTCAAACTTACAGAAAGACACCTTTGAGTTCTGCCTCTTGGAAAAAATTTATGAATTTAAGAGTTTATTTGCTTCTGTGTTATAATAAAAAATATATTTGGTGATTGTCTCCGGTTCCTGGCGCAGAGATCCTATAACCCCTGGAATTTCCTGAGGGATAGGAAAATGTCTTTTGTTATTCCTAACAAAGCCCCTTCAGACCATACTTGAGTTTATGCTAGTGAACTGAGTTCTCTATTCTGTTCCATTGATCTGTGTGTCTACTTTTATACCAGACTCACGGGGGGCCCCCTGGATAGCTTAGGTTGGGTATTAGAGATAAGAAAGACCAAACCTATGATTGGAGGGTTGTCGCTTTAAGCTCCAGCCCCCAACCTCAGGAAAGGGAGGGAGACTGGAGCCTGTGTTCCATAAAAACTGTTGAATAAAGACATTCAGAGAGCTTCCAGGTTGGTGAGAACAGTGATGTGCTGGGAGAGTGGTGCACCCGAGAGGGGGAGCTTTGCCCATCCGCACCCCTTTCCTTGCTGGATGCATCTCTTGCATTGGCTGTTCCTGGGTTGTATCTTTTGTGATATACTAGTAAACTTAAGTAAAGTGTTTTGCTGAGGGGGCAGTGGGAGCCCATGATTTGTAGGCAATTGTTTAGAAGTGTGAGTTGTCCCCCCGGGCTTGTGACTGGCGTGTGAACTGGGACAGTGTTGTGGGATAGAGCCCTAAACTTGTAGGGTCTGTGCTAACTCTGGGTGGTGTCAGAAATGAATTGTTGGACATCTGGCTGGTGTTGGAGAATTGGTTGGTGTCACAAAAAAGACACTGGAGGTCAGAACCTTAAACCGACTCCAGGCAAACGTTTGGCTGCTGGTGAGAGTTGGGACACTGTGAGGAGGGGAGAGTAAGGTATGCGGAGCTCCCAGAATTGAATTTCCCGGCTGTTCAGGTTTCCCTCCATCAACATGCAGATGTGAATTAACCGAGAGCTGCATCTTCACACTAGTGGTCCCCAGGCTTGGGAATGTGTTTAACCTTCTGAATGTGGGTTTCCTTGTGGACTGTGGGTGAAACAGACTTCTCGGAAAGAGATCCCGGAGAGAAGAGTGTAGCATGGCTTGCAGGCCAGCGGGAGGCAGGTAGCTGTTTGGGACGTGTACACTCAACCAGCAGGTGGGGAGCGAGAGAGGGATCTGTGGGTGGAAGCCTTTACTGGGACCCCCTGGGGAGTTCTAATTGGTGAGTTTAGAGTAAGCAGTGGGAGTTCCATGGCATCATGCTGTGGCTGAGAGGTGCTGGCTACAGTCTGTCTGTGCAGTGCAGTCCATGTGGGGTGCGGGGGACAGCGGGGCCATTTGGCCACTCTAGTAGGTCGTGTGTAGCTGTCCCACAGGGAGGTGGTCACCAGGAGGTGGTTGCATAAGGTAGATATCTGGATTGACTACGTTGGGGAACTGGTAGGAGGTGGAGAACTTGAAATTGTGTCAAGGGTGACTGAACCCTGCTTCTGGTATGAGAAAGTTAAACCCATGTTCAAAATGGGTGCTGAGGTAACATAAAATTATAAGAATTTGCTACAACAGGCAACTCTACGCTTAATGATCATTATATATGGCGATGATGGGTACAAGATTGATTATTCTCCTACAGATAACGGCTTGTCACTGTCCCTTGTGTGGAACTGTGTGTCGTTAGTATCCTTGTCTGGCAATATCCCCTCTGTCATAGGTTCACTTCCTTATATAGATTCCTGGGTTTCAGAATTTCCTATTTTTCATGGGTCTGTCTGTCCATCTCTATGTTGCTACCAAAATGTCCTGGTTATTTCAAAGCTTTGTTGTGTGGTAGAGAAAGTGTCCCACTATTTTAGTAACTTTGGGCTGCTGTAATAAAGTATTATTATTATTTGAGACAGGGTCTTGCTCTGTTGCCTGGGCTAGAGTTCACTGGTGTCACAGCTCACTGCAATCCCCAGCACCTGGGATCAAGTGATCCTCCCACCTTGGCCTCCCAAAGTGCTGGGATTACAGGCATGAGCCACCGTTCCTGACCTAGAAGTAGCTTTTCTTAAGTTCAGCAACATACCAAACAAATTTGGTTGTGAATTTCATGGAATTTAATCAAACACTATATATATTTGGGAGAAGTAATATCATGGTGATATTCAATCTCTTTCTGAGGACCTACGTCATTTCTCCATGTGTTTCTTTCTAAATTGATGTCTTTCAGTGTATACTTTCCCATTATAATCATTTTATACCCTCACTGGACATTTTTCAGGACTTAAAAAAATTAGTTTTGAGAGAAATTAGTTTTAATACGCTATGTTATCTTCTAAAAATTTACTTTCAATGGTTGTTGCTAGTAATTCACAATGCACTGAAATTTATTTGTGTATTTTTTTTTTTTTTTGAGACAAGAGTCTCACTCTGTTGCCCCAGCTAGAGTGCCGTGGCATCAGCCTAGCTCACAGCAACCTCAAACTCCTGGGCTCAAGCGATCCTTCTGCCTCAGCCTCCCGAGCAGTTGGGACTACAGGCATGCGCCACCATGCCCGGC
>CAUYRT010034057.1:0-18242 GCA_963574885.1 Lepilemur ruficaudatus
ACTAATTTTTTCTATATATTTTTAGTTGTCCAATTAATTTCTTTCTATTTTTTAGTGAGACGGGGTCTCGCTCTTGCTCAGGCTGGTTTCGAACTCCTGACCTTGAGCGATCCTCCCTCCTCGGCCTCCCAGAGTGCTAGGGTTACAGGCGTGAGCCACCACGCCCGGCCAAGCCCAAATTTTAAACCTACAGTCTCTTCCTGGGATCAATAGTAGCAGAGCGATTGGAAGATCTAAAGTCTAACCGCGCAGGGATATTCTCCTTTAAACCAAACTCAGCTGCTCTTCACTTTATGTAAAAGTACATGCATGTGTACATGGAGGAGGGAGGCGAGAAGGAGGTTTTCACTTTCCTTTAAGGAGCAAAATGGTTAATTAGTGTTTCCTGAGACCTCCAGGGATACTTCTGGAAAGTAGAAAGGTGAAGACACCATTAAACATGTCAGATAAATGCCTCTCCCCCAAGGGGAAGAATATAGAAGTCCACGAGTCCAGTTACAAGCCTTATGCTTGGTGGAGTTCAAAGAAAAGAAAGTCTGAGGTCCAGTATCTATTGCTTTCCTCTGGTGAGAAGCAGTTTTAGCAGTAGTTCATGGATCCCAATGTTGGCCACAATAAAGAGACCAGGAATCCGCCAGCTCCTGAGGGGGACTTTTGGACGCCTTATGTAGTAATGGTCCTCATCCTGCAGAATTGCAACGAAGGCTCAGAGAGAGGACACTTGCAAGCTCGTGACAAATGGTAATTTTTATTTCTACCAAGCTGACCTCTTTTGAAATTTTGGGTGATATCAGGAAATGTATGTATCTTCCACTCCTAATATTTACTAGAGACTTTTTTCTCAGTGGTCTCTTAGCCCCTGTGTCTAGATGTATTTTGGATGCCAGCCCTAGCTCTCAAGGCCTCTAAGGAAACTACCCCTGCTTGCAGCCCTGCCAAAGGGGTGGGCCTGGGTGGCTGTCTGTGCCCAGAGAGGGTATTGAAGTGGACATACGTGCTGAAGGAACAATCCAATCCATAGGCTGGGGAGTCATAGGCCTAACATAAAAGGTGAGTTAGGCCAGTCAGACTCCTTTCTAGAAATCTGGTATTGGGAGAGTGAGAAACCAGGGTGACTGGTAGCGGAGCCACATAGAATGTGGCTGGCCACACCAATGGCAGAACTCCCTAGTGAAGGCTGACAGACCTGCCGCCAAGGTTCTCCAGGGCTGCCTTAACTCCAGAAGTACTCTCCCATCAAGCACTTTGGGGTGGGGAACCTGTGGCCTCAAGGCCACATGTGGCCCTCTGGATCCCCAAGTGTGTCCCCTAGACCAAATTCAAACTTTACAGAACAAATTTGGTCAAAAGCCCACACTGAAGGAACCAGAAGACCCCGAGGCTGCAGGTTCCCCAACCGGTTCCTGACTCACTCCTTCCTGGTTCCCGTCAACTACAGAAATCAGAAAAGTTAAAGCTTTCACTTTCTCAACCTGCCTCACAGCTAGCAGATCACGTGGCACAATGCCGGCCACGAAGATGCAAGTGAACATCTGCTGGGACAGAGGCTTCCCCTCCTTCCCGTCTTGCATGAAAACGTTAGGCCTGGAGCTGCTGCCACCACCTTGCAACCATGAAGGGAGAGTCAGAGAAACCCAGAGATGCCACAGCCCTAGCACATTGGAGGTGCTGAACCAACTCCAGCAGCCACCAGATTCCAGCTTTCTTGTTATGTGAGTAAAATCTACCCCTAAATGGCTATCAGATTTTTCTGCAGCTTGGAAGCAAAATCTTTCCTAAACATACACCCTGAAAGTCAACATAGAACTTGATATTGTTGCCTGTATTATAAGAAATATGATTTTTTTAAACCAAATATATGACCAACTTGTTTTTAAATTCACTTCTCCAAACATCAGCTGAATGATACAAGCTCTCCAGGTAATGAAAATCTAACAAGGGGATGAGGCATACACAAATAACTGTGATTTAAGGCAGATGGTGAAAATGCTGTAAGAGGAAGTTGCTCTATGTATATTCCAGGTAGGGAAAGACATTACTTCTAGCTGGGGGAGGAGGAGATCAGGGAAGTCTCCAAAAGGAAAAGCAACTGGGCTAAACTCATGAGAAAAATATGAATTTGGATGTTTGGAGATGGGGAGGAAGGGGCATTCAGGGCAAAAGGAATAGTTTAAGCAAATATGGGAAACTGAAGATCATGTACAGGAATTGACAAGTTCATTCTGGCTGGTACAGAGGAACAAAGAGCAGATTTGAAAGCCAGAGCAAATTATAGTAAGCCTTGAATGCCAAATGAAGGAGTCTGAGCTTTATTTTCCATGCGGGGGCTGGGGGTGGGGTGGGGAGGTGCCATTGAAGGTTTCTGAGCAACTAGGAGTCAGAGTAGGTCTTCAGGAAAATTCACCTGACAGCAATATGGATGGACTGGAGGAGGCAGAGAATGCCTCCGGGAGGCTCTGCAGCCCTCTGGGCAGGAGGTGATAAGGGTATGAACCAGGATAGTCAAAGTGAGAAGGGAGTGGGGAAAAGACAGAATGAGAGATGCCGCAGAAGTACATGTAACACAGGCTGGCTGCTGTCTGGATGTGGGGTGTGGGTCATGGGAGGAACAGTGTAGAAAATATTATACAAAATATAAACAAAAACCTCATGTGGTACCTCTGGAGCTGAAGACAGGAATGGTTTTATGTAGATGTTGGAGTCATGCACCTTCAGGTCATGGTCCCCAAGTCCCCTGGTCACTCCAATAGTTGCCATTACCCGGGCCTAGGAGTACAAGCAGAGGGTCATCAGAAACGCTCGCACACACAGAGAAGGCATCCCACCATAGTCCAGCAGCCACCGGCTAAGAGTGATGAAAAGATTTTCCAATTCCTCCTTCCCATCCTTCCTTGCCTCTTGCTGCTCAGTTATATGGGTCGTTGTTGCCAACAAAGTGCTCACCGAAATCACTTCTGTACTTGAGGAGTGGTTTTTCTACACATTATCTGAAGCTTGATGGGTTGCTGCTATTTCTTTTCAGCTTTGTTTTTTTGGAGACTGGAGGGAAGGGTGTCCAATAAACCAACTCCAGCGCATGTGTGATGTCTATAGCTACTGACATCAGTTCATACCAAATCCAATAGGATCAACCCACCCAGCCACCCACTCACCTTTCTATTAAACATACTCACTCTCCAGGTGTTTGCTGAACACCAGTCCTAGGATAGATACTAGCAAAAATGTAAAAGGTCAGAGGCAGCTCCTGCCCCTTCAGAGCTCATCTATTACGTTTTATGGCTAGAGAAAAGAAGCCATTAGCCACGCTGCAACCCATCCTGTTAACATCCCCACAAATTCCCACTGAGTGGAAAGGAACAGAATGTCACTGGTGCTGTAGCTCCACAGAGACATCAGGGCTGTCATTAGGGAAAGACATCGTGTTTTCCCTAAACTGTCTTTTGAATGGTTTAAGAAAACAACACGATTATACTAATGCCGACACAGTCAGCCTGAGTATCTCTTGGGATGCCATGGATTTGATTTACCCAAACGTTTACTGGGCACCTACTATATAAAGACATCATGCGGTGGGCGGGGCACAAATGTCTAAGGCTTCGTCCCCACTATAAAGGAACTTGGTAAAGGAGAGAAAAGGGACATGTATAATTAATGACATATAAATATGGTTAAGTGCTGAAAGACACATAAAGTACGGGTTATATGAGTTTAGAGGAGGTAAAAATTCTACTGAGAAGGTTCTCTGGGGAGGTGGCACTGAACTTAGCACAGAAAGATGGACGGCATAGAGACACACAGAGGGACGGTGTGAAAGTCATTCTGGGTGGAGGGAAGCCCGGTGTCCTAACCTTAGGTCACCAATAACACACCCTGTGCAGTGTCATGGTTCAAAGATCAGAGCTTGACTCCTCACTTGATTACTTGGGTAATGAGAGTAATTACCTCCTAGGGGCAAGGATGAAGTATATGAGCACCAAGGACCATTACAGTCCAGCACATTGTCTTCATCTTCATCCCAGGCTCTCAAAAGGGCTGCGCACTGTGGAGCTGGTCTCAGCTCAGAAGGTGGGCAGAGTTCACATTAAAGTAGAAACAAAACATGACGTGCCTTTGAGGGCAAGAGTCAGCGGGGATGAAACAGACACAAGATGCGCAGCCCAGGCGCTCTGGTCAGGCAGGCTGCAGAAACCCTCGCCTCTGCCAGGAGGCAGGACTGGCTCCTTTCTAGCTAAGAAGTGTTCAACTCTAAATGTGAAAACCCCAAGTCCCCCGGGGCCTTCCTCTCTGTCTGCAATGGCGCCTTCTCTGGCTGGAGAAAGCACATATCTGTGTTTTAGTCCAAAGAACTCGCATGTTTCTGCTAGCGACTGACCTTGTTTACAAAGTATACAAGCATTACCCACGCCAGTCCTTAAAATGTTATTTGTGGAAATAAAATGGAAAGTCATTGCCACGACAGGACTCTGAAACTTCTGGATAGGTGTATGCGGAGAAGAACAAGAAAACCCCTGTAAAGGGGCTAGACAGAACCCCACGACATCATGGGGTCCCCGCACAGGGGTGGTATGCTACTTAGGTTCAGGGCAAGCCTGCCAATAAAAGCAGAGTGGAGACACGTGGCTTTTAAAATAGGCCACTAGGTACAATGACAGAACTCGCTACCTGCTCATCACAGGACTGTCAAGCCTTAATTAACTGAAATGCTTGAGGAACATGATGTTTTTGTCAATTGAGCTTTTTGCTTAACTGAGAAAATCCTTGCTCCTTTAAATCTCACTGCTGACAAACTTCTCTGTGTCTGTCACAGAGAACAAATTCAGTGTTTGTTAGAGTTTGTTCAACTCCAGTCCATGTTCCTGTTGTACTAAGCAAAGTTTACTGAATATAACTGAATAGCTTGTCCAATATTCAACATTCAATATTCAGACATTATTCAAATGTCTTTGGTGACGATCTGCCATGTGTCAGGCACCAGGCTAGACAGGTGCTAGGGATACAAAGATAACAGGACGTGCTCCTGAGCTTACTGGAACTCCCTAGGTACAGCAGGTGGTTCTGAGAACCGGGAATGCAGGCACAGGTCACTGGGCTAAATGGTACATGTTAATGGTGCCCACTGCTCTGAAAAGTGCGTCCCTGTCATGATTCTCAGCCAAAGATGGTGATGTGGAAGGTGTTCATCTCCATGAATGGGGCACGTTTGCTTAAAAACAGCTCTCCACGTAGATCAGATATTCCTGCTTTATTTCCCTCCATGAAATGCCTCCTTCCACTGAGATCACTTCTGGGCCACACAGAGCCCCAAACCCAATCCTGTGTGCCTGTGCCCAAGCATTCTCCATTCTCTCTCCCTCTCCCTTTCCCTCTCTCTCACTCACACAGATACACAGACACACACACACACACACACACACACACACACACACACACACACACACTGCCCACGGAAGACATCCTTCCGTTGTCCTGTGAGTCATTTCTTCTTGATAAAAACTATCAAATGCTGAAAAAAAATTCCAGCTGAAGTTTCTTCTCAACGTGACCACATTTTTCACTTCTAATTGGAACTCTTCACACCAAGTTGAAATGTATTAGTGTTCCAAGGAAGGATGCAGTGATTCAGAAGGTGTTCGTTCTTCTTGGGAACCGGCTTCCCAGCTTCCTTGTCCCCATGCCAGGATCCAGCCTCTCCCGGGGCTCTGTCCGCAGACCACTGTGGGATCTGCAGCCGTCCTCACTCTGACTGGGGCCCTGGGAGCTGACGAAGGTCTCTACCTCGGCCTGGGCTCTGGGTGATGCGATCCTATAATTACAGTGAATCTTTGGAGTCCCTTCCAAAGCAGACTTGCAAAGTCTGAGCTTTCCACGGTGCAGTCCGAGCGCACCAGAAGTAGCCAGAAAGCCGCGGCTCCACCTCGGGGCCACAGCTCACCGGCCACATGATCTGCCTGAGCCGTTTCGACCTCTTGGGCCCAGCTGCCTCGTCTGCCAAATGCGTATGATACAGCCAGCTTGACCTGACTTCTCGCTTGGATGAGATGATGTATGTGCAAGCGGTCACTTTCAAACACTGCAAAAAGTTATTCACATGGACTGGGAAGGGGAACATTATTTTTACCAAATTGACTTGGGTCCCTGTGCTCACTGCCCACCCACACCACTCCTTGGACCCTCAAGACAGGAGGCCTGAAGGATGATGGATGGGATATGCTCTCAAGCTGTCAAGACTATAGAATCAGGAGCTGCTGAGTGGAACACACCGACTGCCACGGTCTGCACGGAACAGCAGCGGGACAGAGCCTTGTCCTCTCCACCCAGGGGGAGCACGTGCCTACCTTCTTGCCTTCTCCATATATAAGGGGGAACTTCAAGTCCTCATCCTCAATGGTTTTGTACGCCCTGTAGGGGGATAAACAACATTTTTAAAAAAGGTTTGCACTCAATTAGTGACCTGTTAACCTGACACAGGCTGCTAAGGACTTCATTTTCCCTGCCACCCCATCCACTCTCCACACTGCCTACCTCCTTTATATGGAGTTATTCTCCCTACAGAATCGTGTGTGTACCAGAAAGTATCTTTATGTGCTTGAAGAGGGTGAAAATAAGTTGGCATATATATAATTAGTGAGAAAGGGAGAGGGTTTCTGCCCTCACTGTCTGGGCAATAATGAAGTGACTCAGTAGCAGCAACTGAATTCACATCATTAATCCAAAATTGTGAGGAACAGAGCTCAGAGTTGGATGGAGTGTGAAACTGCTCCAAGACCCAGTTCTCACCTTCGGGGGTTGTTCGCACCAAAGCAGCCCTGCATTGGGATGGCTAGGGAAGGAATCTTTAGAGCCTGTTTGACCTCAGTATGATATTCAAGGTTGCCAGAAGATTCTTTGTTTCACAATAGCTTTTAAACGACCACTCGGCAGACAGAAAGAAAATCCAGTTCATGCTTCAATGGTTTATTCCAGACGTGACTGTTCGGATGCCACCGCCTACACAGCTGAGGTGGCAAGGTTAAGGGGAGAGAGCAAATGAAGCCCGTGTCCTGCAATTTTGCTCGTAAGCCAGTTACAAACCAAACCAGCAAACAAACATGGTGCCCGATTACTAGCGGCATCATCCTAAGCACGTAGCTTCACCTTTTTCAGTCTCAGTTTCTTCATCTGTAAAATGAGGATGCTGCACAGGACACAAAGAGCTTAGCGCAGAGCCTGCACTTCGCAGGAGCCCAGTAGTGGCAGCTGTTACTAATATTTAGCAGATTACTAACACTTGGCATACCAAGTCCCCTTTCTGCAAAATGAGGCTAGCACTGCTCGTTCACCACTTCAAAGAAATTATTAGGAAGGCTAAGTAAAAGATGGGGCAGCTTCTGCTGGATTAGGTGCCAGAAGTAGATGTTTTTCTAAAATATTGTCTCCTAAGTATACGGAAAAAACTCATTTAAGAAACGGCCTGCCAGTCCTGAATTACCTAGGCAACTTGGGAGTGAACCTGAAATCAAACTTATGGAAGCTCCTGATATATAAAAGAATGAAACCCAATTTAAAAAGCGTGCAACCCCCACATAAGGCAGGTACATCCTTAGGGAGTTATCTGAGTCAGTTTTTCTTCCCAGGGGCTAGAGAATCAGTGAAGTTTTGGCACCAGATGTGCCTGAGCTAGAGCTCAGCACTGCTTTCTGCATGGCCCTGGGATGTGCTCTCTGGCCCTCAGGATCCTCATTAATCAGATAGGCCAAAAACTGGGATTGTTGCAAGGATTAAAAAGGGGCAATGAATGTGAAGAGCTCAAGAAGTTCTTAGCACAGTGCCTGGCACATGCTGAGATCTCAATAAATGCTAGTTGTTTCTGCTACCACTGCCAAGCAAGCCCAGAGGTATTCTAGGAATTGAATTTTCAAAATAGGAACTGTTCTATTTCCTTCCCCCAAATCTACCAAATTAACATGAAGTGGAAATAGCCACTTTGATGTTGTATATACTCACATAAACTATTTTAAACACTGTGGTATGCAAGTGACTTGGGGAACAAATAAAGCTATCATTAGAACACAGCCCCAGCTGGGGGACTGAGTGAGTTTATAGACCAGTGGTTCTCAACCCTGGCTGCATACTGAATCATCTGGAAGGGCTTTACAACATCCCAATGCCCAGGGCCACATCTCAGAGCAAATAAATCAGAATCTCTGGGGGTGGGACTCAGGATTTTTTTTTGAGACAGAATCTTACTCTATCGCCCGGGCTAGAGGGCCATGGCGTCAGCCTAGCTCATAGCAACCTCAAACTCCTGGGCTCAAGCAATCCTTCTGCTTCAGCCTCCGGAGTAGCTGGGACTACAGGCATGCGCCACCATGCCCGGCTCATTTTTTCTATATATTTTTAGTTGGCCAATTAATTTCTTTCTATTTATAGTAGAGATGGGGTCTCACTCTTGCTCAGGCTGGTTTCGAACTCCTGACCTTGAGCAATCCGTCCGCCTCAGCCTCCCAGAGTGCTAGGATTACAGGGTGAGCCACCACGCCCGGCCAGTACTCAGGATTTTTTAAAAGCCTTCCAGGTAATTCCAATGTGAAGCCAAGGGGTGAGCTCCATTGCTATAGACCAAATGTCCATATTCAAAGTGAGTTATACAATAAGCATAAACCCCTTATCGGCTCGACCCTTAAGATGACAGGCTACATGACTCAAGGCAAAGGAGGGAAATGACCTGAGAAAGGCCCCGAAACAGCATGAACAGGGCTTGGGGACCCCACGTGGAGTAGAAAGTGCGGCCAGTGAGAAGACAGGCCCAGAGATGAGGTGGCAATGGAGAGAGGGGCACAGGAGTCTGGAATTAAAGAGGAGGCAGAAGGCAGCAGCTCTAGTAGCAATGACTGGAAATTACTTAGAGCTCATCAATGATAGGCTCTTCACCCCACTCAGTATAAAATCCTGTTCCCTGTTGTCACTCCCTTGAAACATGTGTTCCTGGCTTATGGTTGGAGTAGTGTCTCCCAGCCTGTCAGAATGGCCACTGCAGGTTGAGACCCCATCATGAGAAATAAAGTTCTCCCTTTTTGGGAAAAAAAAAAAAAAAATGATAGGCTCTGAACAGGCTTGAAAAGGTAGTGAGAAAACTGCTCTCTGACTCCACCACAAGCCCAGGAAATCAAATTCTCAGGGGGCAGAGAATTTCAGGAGCATGAAGTCCACATTCCCACAGCTCTGGAAGACACACACTCACCTTGGAGTTGTCACCCAGAGGACCAAGCCCCAATTGCACATTTTAGTACTATATTTTAGCTTCTGTTTCTTTAACTTCAGGAACAAACAATTAAATATAGAAATGACAGCCATGGAAAAGGAAGGTTTATTCTGTCCTGCCAATGTTGGTTTTCAATGAAATATGAGCCCTCCTTCTCCACCAAATGACAAGGGGAATAACTATAAACAAAGAGAGAAAGGACAATACCCTCTCCCCTTCCATCTTTCTGAATCCTAAGGGCAGTTCATCATATAAAGGTAAGTGGACTTCCATCCATAGTTAGAAAGTCTTGAGTTATAAAGTACAAAATATAGTATCCAAAAGTTAACTGGCAATTTGATTAGAGTCTGTGTAAATTAATGATAGCTGACAGTAATTACAGCAGCTATGATTTACTAAGCAGCTTCTGCATGCCAGACACTGGGCTTGGTGCTTACAGTGTCTAAAATCTCTCAAAGGCCCTGCAATGCCCCGTCTTACAGATGAAGGAACGGAGGCACAGAGAGATTAAGATACTTTCCCCAAGATCACATCGAGCTAGTGGCCCTAACATCAGACTCAGACTTTTCCAGAAAACATGCCAAAAAATCGTGATATCAGTGCTCAGCTACGGGAATTTTTCATTCTAGTCAAAGAGTCTGAAATGAGACCATTATTGTCCACCTCTCATTGGGCGACCAGCAAACATTTGGTGAAGAAAAGGGGACTTCTGGCAAAAGAGGAAGGGGGATTTTCTGTGTGGGTGGCAAAAAGAACAAGATCATGTGGGAAGAAAACCTGTGGTTGCTCTACCACAGGGTCTATGGGGAAGAAGAGCAGGAAGTCAGCAGAAGGGAAGGTCCATGCTCTTGGACTTGCCACTGCTTCCCAGGTCCTCTCGCCTGTGGCCACGGAGACAACCAGGCTTCTCCCACAGAGAACAGGCCTCCCTCAAACCTGTCCTCACAGTTTGAGGGGGACACCCCAGTTCCTGCCCGCGTAGAAAGCTGTCTGCTGTTTTATGTTACAGTCGGTGTGTGGGCTGTAGGCCTGGGTTTATGCTTCCAGCTTTCTCATTTGCAGGAGGCGGGAGGGTAGGAGAGAGGCTGAAGCTTGAAAGCTCTAAGACCTGCAGGTACTTTGGATTTGAGATTAATAGACAATGTCTAGTCAAAAACTCCTTTACACCAGATCCTAAGATTTTTGAAATCTGGATTAAATTCTTAAAAAATAACCTCCAAAACAGATCGCTTACTAGTTTTATTATAACATAACTGACCAGAGATTATATTCAAATAATTACTTCTTACAAGATAACAAAACTGAAAGGCTTAGGAAGGATTTTTAGAATATCTCTCATTTGGGGTCAGTCCTTTTTGAATATTTATGAGGCCCGTTGACAAAAGGATGAGATGAGGAGAAAAAGGAATGCTAAATTCTTGGCTCTCCCGAACTCACAGGCATTTTCCTCAGAAGTTTCCATTAAACTTGTTTTTTAAGTAGTAGTTTCTGTCGTAATGTTGATCGTGAAAAGCTGCAAAGACAAGCCGCGATTGCTGTGGACCTACTGGAAGCAGGTCAGCATCGGATGGGGCTGAAAAGCCATTAGGTCAGCTGTACCCCAGGTGTGTCCACCTCTCATGGGTGACCAGCAAACATCTGATGCCTGGCCTCTGCTGCACAGACTGCCATAGACAGTCATTGTCCTAGGAACTTAATGTCAGCCCGTTCCACTGGAGAACAGCTCAGGGAAATTCTTTCTTCAATTGGTGTGTTTGATCCATCCTCTGGAAAAACGTAAAACAAATCCAGACTCTCTTCTGCTTGAGAGCTCTGCAAATATTTGAAAAGAGTATCTCAGCGTTTCCTTTTCCCTAGTTCTTTCAACTGTTCTTCACGGGGCCTGGGGGGGCCATCCCTAACCACTCAAGGCACCATCATTCAACAAATATTTGTTAACTGAGCACCAAACACTGAGGCCGGGCCCTCTGCGGGATTTCTAGTTTGCCAGCGTCCTCAAAGAATGACACTTGGAACCGAGAACACTTAAGATGTAGTCCAAATAAGAATGAGATTACAACTTCTTTTGATTTGGACCCTGCACTTTTAAAAAATCAGCAAAGCTTCTATTTGCATTATGTGCAAACACCCATGTGTCTGTGAATGTGTGCTTTAGCCTGTTTTAGCTCTGGGGCTATCTGTGAAGCATATATTTAAACTGAGTGAAAACAAACAAATGAAAAACCCCAATGAAAACCAACCAAACAAACAAACAAAAACAACTCCCATCCACAAGCAAAAAGACCTAAGGATTTCTGGCTCATAGCCTCCTCTGGTTTACACTGGCACATGTTTATGCTGAATGGAGGACTCCACTGTCCTTATTAATTTTATCTTTCTAGTTACAGTCCATTGTTACAGCCCACCGAGAGCTTTCCAAATTCAGATCCTTCCATCCAAAATATCCGCTCTCCTTCCACGCTGTGTCATGTTAAATGTGATAAGCAGTCCTGCCATCTTCACACAGGTCACTAGAAAAAATGCTAAGCGGAACCAAGCCATTAGAGACCTTCCTGCAGACCAAGCTAACCAGACAAGGGGTGAGTCAACATTCCTTGGAAGCATGTAGAGGAAAGGTTGTGCAATTCAAAAAGTCATATTCAGCATAATTGGGTCTCATGAAATTGAAGCATCTATCAATTTCGTTTTTTTTTTTTTTTTTTGATACCGAGTCTCACTGTGTTGCCCGGGCTAGAGTGCCATGGCGTCAGCCTAGCTCACAGCAACCTCAAACTCCTGGGCTCAAGCGATCCTTCTGCCTCAGCCTCCCAAGTAGCTGGGACTACAGGCATGCGCCACCATGCCCAGCTAATATTTTCTATATATTTTTAGTTGGCCAATTAATTTCTTTGTATTTTTAGTAGAGACGGGGTCTCGCTCTTGCTCAGGCTGGTTTCAAACTCCTGACCTTGAGCAATCCACCCGCCTCGGCTTCCCAGAGTGCTAGGATTACAGGTGTGGGCCACCGTGCCTGGCTTCAATTTCCTTTTTAATACACACAACAGGCTGCCAAAAGCTTCCCTCATTCACTCCCTCGTTGTGTGTGGCTCTCAGGCCAATGCCCCTCCTTGGCCCTGCTATTCTAATTGCCTTCTGGCTATCTATGTTCTAGATCCAGCCTCCATTTGTAGCAAATCATTTTGAGACCTTTCTTGCTAGCAGCCTACAATTCCTCACCCTCTTGATTTGCTAGTGACACAACAGGGACTGAGCATTTTGTCTCCTAACATGCCAAATACGATCTTGCTACCTTTAAAACAAATTCAGAGTTGGAAGTTTTCAACACCGTCCCTGCTGCCAGAGCCCAAGGACCATCTTCTCTTGCCTATGTTACGGGGCTTGCCTCACTGGGCCTCTGGGCAGTAATCTAGGTGAGAGGCGGCGGTGCTAGGATAATGTCCCTAGGGTGAGTGCAGTGAGAATGCTCAACACTGTTCAGAGTTGTCCCTTACCTCTGTTCTCAGAGCAACCAGAGTAATTATTTTAAAATGTCAGACAACATCATTACACTCCTCAAACCTGCCGGTGGCTTTCCTATTTCACGCTAATCAAACGGCCTTCTGCAGCATTGCGCCCCTCTCCCAAAATTCCTACTCCCCTTTCCTGCTTTATATCTCTCCATTGCATCTACCTCCACCTGACAGTCAAAGTACTTTTCTTCCTTGTTATGTTTATTTTCTCTACTGTTCCCCTAGGCCCCTTAAGTTTTGTGAGGACAGAAATTTTTGTTTGCCAACTGTGGCATCTCCGGTTCCTAGAAAAGTGCCAAACATATATAATGGGTACCCAACAAATATTTGATTAAGTGAGCAAATTAATGAATACTGCTTTTCCCAAGCGGAGGCTTTATTTTGTCCTTACGCATTTTCTTGTTCTATACATATCTACAAAACAAAAGCCAGGAGCCTTCTTGTTTTCTTTGGCGGCTCTCTAAGTGGTGTGTGCTGTTCCAGCTAACGTTCACTCACAAGCAGGTCCCTTCCTTGCCTCTGCCTTGGTGGCTCTGCGCTGCCCTTTGCAGTCTCAGACGCACTCTCTGAGCAGCTGAACTTGAGAGGTCCCTGCGCAGCCACATTGCTGTCCTTTCACCCTTCCGCGAGTATCAATTACAGGACTCCTCCACCAAGGACACATTAGTAACTTCCATCAGGAAAAGCTTTGCTCACACTGTCCTCCTGGCTGGGAGGCCTGCTAGCAAATCTCTTTTAATCCACAAATATCACTCTTCAGCTAAAGTTTTCCACTGGTTTCCAATCATCTTAAAATATAATCCAGCGAGGAGGCCCTCCACGATTTGGTCGTTGCACGCTCCGCTATCTTTGATCGCCCTGCTACGCTTTCCTAACTCTGGCTTTCTTCTTTAACATGCTGCAGGGCCTGGCTGTTCCCTCTGCCTGGGCCGCTCTTCCTCTGGATCCTGCCAGGCTGCCTGCTCGGCGGTGGTCTGTGGAAAGGCCTCCCCTGACGACCCATCCAAAAGTCAGGTGCTCCCTGCTCTCGCTCACCCTGCTCCAATGCTTCATGGTGCTCAAGCAGCACCATCTGAAATGACCTCATTTATTAATTTGTTTACTTGTTTACATTTTGCCCCCACTCCTGACACTAGCTCTGTGAAGGCAGGGACTTTCTTCTCATCTGCTGCTCTGTCCTCCCGCCTACAACCGTGCAAGCACATGGTAGGCATAGGCAGATACCAGCTCAATGGATGGATAAATGACTGAAGGCTGGCACTTGTCCCCCAGCATGCGAGTTTCAAAGATATACCCCCTTCACTTTGTCTCAATAGCAAGCTTTTCTATGGCTGAAATTCAGGGCTGAGTCCTATCAGCAGTACCTTTGACTTTTATTTACTTCTTTGTACTAACATTTCTGCTTTCCTTTTATTATTGATACTGATGATTATAAAGTTACAAAAGACACCACTTATGATCCTCTTGCCTATTCCCTTCTCCAGCTATTTCCCAAGTCCCACCTCAGAATGGTAGTTTTGTCACAGCTGTTTTCCGGCACAAACGGTGTTGCCAAGATCATTTTCTAACACAGTTTAAAGGCAAGTGTCCCACTGTAGAAAGTTCTTTCTAGTCTTTGCAGGATCCCTCTGTTCCTGGGAAGAGCCCTCACTCCGATTTCTTAACCCACAGGCCAGCAACCCAGAGTCCATGCTTTGGCATCATCTACTTCCCATGGTCTCCCTTCCCTAAGTCATGACCTTTAACTAGAAAGAGGCTCAGAAATATCACTTTTTTCCCCTAAGTCTTAATTTCTTTAGCAAAGTTTCAAAGTCATTTAAAAGGAATATGATCCCTTCTGGGGGAAATAACAGGACCCTCTCCCTCCCTCCGGGGACTGCGTAATCTCAACAATGCACTTGTGCGGTTCCAATGACACAAACCAGTGAGTCACATTCTTCCACTAACCCCTTGACATTGCCTTGGATGCCTCACCTCCCCTGGGGATCTTTCTTCCTGGATTCTCTGTTCCCTCCTGGCAGAGCCCACTGTGGTATTAAAGCACACCAGGCTTTAATCTGGTCTCTGGTTTGAAGCCACATCTCAATCCCCATGTGAACTAGCGGTGTGGATTTGGGAAGGTCCCACAGACCTCACTGAATGTGCTTCTTTAGCTGGACACTTTGCAGGCTGGTTCAAGGATGAAGTGCAACTATGTCTGGGAAAGTCCTTTGGGAAGGATGGGTGGATTTAACCGTAAGTTGTGGCTATTAAGGTCTTAGGAGCCTCATTCTTTCTCCAGCATAGATGTAGAGCTTGGATGACGGGCCACCACAGGCAGGAAGAGACAGCACACACCCCCCACTGGGGCCACCCCAATTCATACTTTTTCTATAGTTGCTGATATGGAAGCATGAAGGAAAGCACCTGTGCAACTTTATCCAGAACAGTCCATCATTCTGCTCTGAAGCGAAGACTCAGAGACTCAGAAGGATGCCTCAGAGCTAATAACCCAAAGGCGGTAGAGTTAATTTGAAGTAGTCATAAAAGGAGACCTTTTCCCCTTAGCTGGGAACTCAGTGCCCTCCAGGAGGGAGGGAAAATCCACAAGCAGTCTTGTTTTTCTTATGGCAGAAACCAAGTCCTAGCCCACAGAGGCACATTCCACAGGGGCTGAGCAGGTTTGGATGGAGGGTGGTGGGCAGAACCATCCAGGTCTTGGGTCCCTGCTCCTGCCTTCCTGTAATAAAATCTCAGCAGCAGCTGGAGTCCCAGGAGGCCCAGGATAAAACACCACCCAGGCCTGTCTGGTCAGGAACCGACACATGCCTGGAGCCTAAATGCTACTCATGGCTTTTAAGAGCTTGGCATGACCCCAATTATGCAATTCTGGAATCCACAGAGGCTCTCCCCTGACTCCCCTCTGCCCACACCCACCCTCCTCAGACCTTCCTGGAAAAAGCCATGCAGGACTGGCAGCCACCTCGTGCTTCCTTTTTTCTGCCAGTCATCTGGGTTTCCAAAGGCATCAGGCCCACACAGCCTGACCACAGAGCTCAGTGAATCGAGGCTGCTTCCTGCTCCTCTGGGCAGCTCCAGCAGGCAGCCACCTTGCCCCACCAACTGCATAAGACAGTATGTCATATGTGTTTCCTTTGACACAACACAGGAAGGTTTTTGTATTTGATTAGGTCAAATGGCATTCATAAATGTCATCTTTTAAGAGTCTCTTTTCCTGGTTTCTAAGAGTCATAGTTAAAAAATTCTCCGAAACTTTTTAAATTTGCCTATGGATGGAACCTTAGTGGGCTGGGAAGATGGAGCTGAACCGTCAGGGAGAGTGAATCTGAGGTAAGCTCCACAAGGCCGGGCTCAAGTCAGAGTTGTGGAGCAAGAGGCTGAGAGATATCCTCTACCCAGCAGGAAGTTTTGGGGTTTGGAAGTATCCTTTATGATGTTTTGGGGCAGGCCCAGCATCCCTGCCACAGGCTCGCCATGGTACAGCAGGCTTTAGTTGCTGGTAAATCTAAGTTTCTGGGGTCAGATCTTGATTCATTGGGTTCCTAAATTTCTGTTCTGGGAACTATTTTCAACATCTCCATTATATAATCCATGGGAAAGTTGCTCTGTGGGGCAGAGGCTCCCCAGACAAATGCTACCTTGCTTTCTTCCTTTGGTACTTGAAGTGTCCTTTCCATTATTAATAGTTGAAGTCTATAGGCCCTAAGCTATGGACAAGTTGATACACTTCTGCTAATACAGTGCACCAGCTGGATTCAGGCACAAATAGTATGCTTGAGTTCTAAGAGTGTGATTAATATTCAGTGATAAATTGAAGAGGGCTGGCAGCAGCAGAGCTTGTGCATTTTTGGCTACTTGTGATGAAAGAAACCACCTCTTCATCTCCTTAGCTGCCTGAAAGGCTGCTGGCTTTTTCCCCAGGAAAACTGTCCATAATAGGGCAAAAGCTCTGGTCCCTGACATTGCAGTTACCCTTGAGGGAATCCCCTGATCGGTAGGGCTGACCCATAGTCTCTCCTTCCCACATTAGCACACCTAAGCCAGATCCCACCTGGAGTTCTGAGAGCGGTAACCATTCCTCTCTTTTGGCTTCAAGACTCCTCTTTTCACCAGGCCTGTGAGTGACAGCAAGAAGTGAAAGAGCTTGCTCTCATTTTACTGACCTGTGTTCTCGGGGAGAGTAGACTAGGTTAGAGCAGAGGTTTTGTACTTTGGGACAAGAAATCTTGTTAACCCAGTATACACATAAACATGTCTCAGACAAAGGTATTTACCCTTATCATGTGATATACACTTGATATTTTCTTTCTATCCTGCACTATTTAATTTGTTTAAAATGCTTATCTCCATGCACTAAATTGATTTCACAATCCTGCTAATGAGTCCATGCCCACAGTTGAAAAAGTTTGGATAAAAGAACAGAACCTGCTCTCAGTAGCTTCCAAATTAGGAGCTCAGGCTCTGATCAGACAAAAGCAATGGGTTCTACTGGATTCATTTGCCGATATTTACCAAGCACCTATTAGGTGCCCGGTGCTGGCACAGGTGCTGGGTCTAGTGAGTTTAGTAAAGTAAAAGTCATTTCTTGACTCACAGACTCAAGTGCAGCAGCAAAAAAGGATTTGCATGGAAGAAAATTCTTTGAATCAGTCTTTTAAAAAGTATAATTGTGTACATGTAAAACAGAACCAATACTATTTGGGGCTAAAACATTCTGAATGACTCTTAAGGAAATTCCACATTTGGAAATTATTTCTGATTCAGTATCTACTTGGTATTGCATTAGCAGTTGGCCAGGAGAGCTTCACATTCTAATCGATAACATTTAGCTCTCCCCATGGATATGAATCAGAAACCCTTACTTTATGAGCACACAAATATGGAGTGATTTCAGCTTTCTCAGGGACCATTCATTCTGAAACAAACATGAATGGCATTGACATTGCCTTTATATCATATGAGACCCAGTCAATATATACAAATCAGGAGATGATCAAAATTGACCTCATAGCCGCCAATGGTAGGGAGAAAACAGCAAATAGATTCTTAGCTATAAAGAGGGCTTCTACTGCACAGGCCAGTTCCTGTATTGGTTCTTGCAGCCATCCGTCGCAAAGCTTGTCCCACTCTGGTCGCACAGATATTTGTATCACGGAACAATGAGTCCTGCAGTATCCCATGGTTAAGTTAACTTGCTCTTAACCATGTTTCTCTATCTCTGGCAAGCTAGGAATCTGTATGAATACCACAAAATGGCATGATATACAAAAGAATGTTTAATGACTAATCCTCTTCCTCAGATTAAACTGTAAAAATTTTACAGTGGTCAGTCACACAGAAGTTAAATCATACCACATTCTTAGACTTTTTTCTTCTCTTAACAAGGCAGATGTCCACAGTCACTGGAAAATTAGGCTTAACCCGAGGTTTGGCTTTCAAATTGTTCAGGTCCAATAAATTGAGAGACTCCAAATCTTCAAACTTAGGTGCCC
>CAUYRT010034058.1:0-15112 GCA_963574885.1 Lepilemur ruficaudatus
TCACATGTTCATAGCTGAGAAGACAAAGGGATTGGTGTTTAGAAAGTATTACAAATGCAAACAAAGACTCAAATTATGGTTTTAGTTTATGGTCTTGTTCTTTTTTCCTTTTAAACTAAAATAAAACAATCAATAAATCAAAAAAAAATCCAAACAAACCTTCCTTTTAAATATCAGCAGCATGTGAAAATTAGATAATTCTCCATCCAACTTTAAATGAATTTATTTAATTTACAGAAATTATGTCATCCTTTTCTGTTTCCTACTTTTTTGTAACTTTCATCAATAATGGCACAATCTTCAAAGATGCAGTTTTAGACTTGGGTCAAGCTAACTGTGGAACATAGCGAATATAGTTAGAATTTCAGCTCTACTCTTAATTATGGCTTTGCTAATCTGACATCCATTGACATGAGGATTCCTGTAATCTGTTTTTGATGTCCGTGGAGTTAAAATTATGTTGGCATAAGTTTTGGGTGCATCAAAAAGTGGATTCTTTGTGGGCCCTGGATTGCAATTAAACTTTAACATTAACTCCCTCACTCCCCAAATAAGTCAAGTGATTCCATATTAGAAAATTAGTTCAAGAATTTGGAAATACTACCCTTCCCAACACCAAGTGCAACAATTTGCAATTGGGAGCATTCAAATATATTTATGAGATCCGTTGCTGTGTGAAGGCTGGGGGATGGCTTCCCAGGGTTATAAGGATACTTTATGCAAAGGAAAAGTTGAATGTTTGCCTTTAATCAGATTATAGCTGATTTCAAGACCCACAGAGAATCAGAACTTTCCTAGTAGAAAGACTGAAGAATATTTTGATATTCAAGTCGTGTTCCAGGGAATGGCTTCCCGGAAGTCACTGGTAGTGACCTTGGCAAGCTGGGGGAGATCCTGTTGCAGCAAGTCATGTGCCTAATGCATCTGCAAATCCTGGGGATGCTGGAAACTTAACTATGCCTATACCATGAGATTGAATTCTATAGGTGGCAACCCTGGTATTTCCTAGTCTGGCTGTTGGTCTTCCACATATAAGGCTGCCTTTGATCAAACTAAAAATTGACAGAGTTTGCCTTTGATCCCTATTTATTTCTCTTCTGTGTCCCCTTCTCAAGTGTGCTCAGCTGACATTCTGGTTGCCCAGAAATCCCAGAACAGGTATCTTTTGCCATCTGAACATACACATCTACTGGATTCAGCTAGTGTGAAATTCTTGTACTTTTATACTTCTTTATAACATGAGTTTTCACATTCCTTATCTCATTTGCTTCTTTCAGCAACCCTATCAGTAAGACAAAGCAGAATAATTTATTTGCACTTTTGGATAAGGAAAAAAGGTCATCTACTTGGTGGAGCTGAAAGTAGAACCCACAAATTCCTACTTTCAGCTCAGCGCTTTTGTCAAAAATTGCAATTCCTGATTTATGTGGTTTGTTTCTCCTTTTCAGTGGAGGCTATTAAGTGACTGGTTAATTGATAAACAAAATAAATTGAGTTAAGTTCTCATTGGGTCATCTTAGCTTAAAATGTACTTTACAAATAACGTTTGAATCTCAATCCTGGAATATAATACCATATTTAAAAGAAGCCGATAGGTGGGAATATCAGGCATCACGAATTGTTTTGAGAATGGAGGAAGGTATTTTGAGACAGAATTCTTGAATTAATTAATAAGTCAATTTAATTGAGTTTCTACCATGTGACCAGCGTTGGTTTTACAATAGGAAACAAAACAGACATGATCCCTACCCTCGTGGATCTTAACACCCCAAGCAGCTCATTTGTATCCACAAGCTAGATATACTTTTGTCTATATCTAAGGCTACCTCTGCTGTGAAGACAAGATTACAGGATCCTGGCCATAATAGAAGAAAAGGAGAAAACACAAGAGATAAAACTTAATTCCACAGTGTTCTGAACTATTCTTGAGTTACTATTACTTTCTGAGAAGTTTTGCACCACCTGGATGCGCTGGCGGAGGCAGGAAAACTAAGGAAGACTAGTGGATGCCAGCAGTAGAATTCTTGAGCAAAGAGAACTGGCCTTTTCTTTCTTTGTTTCTTTCTTTTCATTCTGGGATTGTCCATGACATCAACGCTAGAGGGCGCTGATGGCATTGAGGGACCGGTTGTAAGACCAACCGGTCCTACTTTGAGGTCCATCTGTAAAAGTGACCTACTGCTTGGGATCCTCCCTTTACCAATCTCCTTCCACCGTGACCTATGAGCTTGAAGGCCAGCGGAGAGACCCCCAGAGAGAGGGACTAGGCTGGGCATGATCTTGAGACTTAGCGGCTGAAGAAGCTTTTTTTTCAAAAAATCCTTTCAAAATCAGAACCCTTGCAAAGCAGAAACTATCCTCCTACAGCATAAATACTGTGTAGGTCTTGCGATTACATAGTGATCTATTAGTGATCGATGGTTTTTAAACCTTTGTTAGTTGTACTTATAATGTAAATTTTTATATTGAATAATCAGTGAAATGTAACTGTGGTTCCCCCTACTGCAACTGCCACAATGAAGTGATCTCAGAAATGGTATCATTGGTCATAGCTGGAGAGACGCTGGTTTTACAAAATCAGCTATCGTATTTGAGCTGGAGTGTAAGTGACTGGCTTTTTCACTGACTCCAAAGTGTAAGTGTTATTTCATCCATGAGATTAGAAGCGGAGGACTCTGCATGTTTAACCCCCAGTGTCATATGAAGTAGTTTATTTCTAACATGATGATGGGTACTTATGTACCTAATTGTTTGATTTGTCTTCATGGAATATTCCATAACATTTATTCCCATTGGCTACTACTCTTTAAACAAAATACTTTGAAGCCATATGGTTTTAAAAAAAAATTAGTTTAACATGAAGTCAACTGACCCAGATAGCTGAAGTTACTCTTCCATGGGAATTATTCTCTCTGCCAGGCCAGCCAGACTCTCATGATATTGATGATGATGATGGTGAAGACGATTATGGTGATGATTGTTATCTACCATTTGTTTTGGCGCATACGGATCTGAAGGATACTGTAGCACTGTGTTGATCTCTTTTCATATATTATCTCACTTAATCCTCATTTTAACTCTATAAGGGAGATACTAGTGGTATTTTTTTCTTATAGTTGAGAAAACCGTAAAAAACTATAAGGCTCAGATGGTTAAATAACTTGCCATAACCTCCCAAAGAACATATAACTTGGACATAAGTGTTGAAGGTGAGCCTAAATGACCCCGAAGCTCATGTTCTTAATCACATTATAGCTCTAGCAAGTTACCAGAATAAAAATGCAGAATAAAGGGGGACATTTGAGAGCTTTGGCTTGTTACTCCAGCTGCCTTCAGGGTTCCTGTCTCCAGCTTAGATCAGTTGGACCCAATTATACTCCCTGAACTCGAGGGTTATTTTGGGGGTTAGATTCTGGGGGTGTGTGTAGGTAGCCCTGCAAGAGGGAGGGAAGAGCCCTGAGGAGTTTACCCATCTCTGAATGCACTTCCTGGGTGGTTTAGGGGGGGAGAAGTGTCAAAACCAGACCTGATTTGTGCCCATCCAACCTGAGATGTCCATCCCTTAGCACCTCATCTCTCTGGTCTAGGACTTATAAGGAGATTGTCTTCCACCCATTTCTAGAACTGACCTTCTGTATGTACTCTGGCAACTCAGTCCTGGAAGGAAGGTTACTTTCCCTCGGTGAGTGGTCTTTGATCATCTGATAGTAGCTGTGATCTCACTCAGAAAAAGATGCACAACACACCTGCATACAACTTGTTTACAATTTTAAATGGGTCAGAGACCTCCTAAAGCCCATCCATGCCTCCACTGAGGGATCAAGGATCTCAGGTTAAGAAGAAATCTTTAGGTATTTCAGTGTTACAGATGAACATTTTTTCAAGATCACAAAGTATATTGAAAGAGACAGAGAGAGAAGTGACCAGGTGCAATGGCTCACACCTATAATCACAGCACTTTGGGAGGCTGAAAACGGAGGATTGCTTGAGGTCAGGAGTTCAAGACCAGCCTGGGCAACATAGTGAAACCCCATGTCTACAAAAATAATAATTATAATAATAATTAATAAATATTAGTTTATTCCTTTAAAAAGTGTAAAAGAAATGTTCATTCAGGGCTTATTGGCTTCAGTCTCGTTTCAAAACAGCAAATTGGCCAAAATTGAATGTTAGTGTCCTTCCTAATAGTTAGCCAGGCATGGTGGTACATGCCGTGCCTATAGTTCTAACTACTTGAGAGGCTGAACCCAATAGTTCAAGGCTGCAAGGCTGCAGTGAGCTAGTGAGCTATGATTGTGCCACTTCACTCCAGCCTGGGTAACAGAATAAGACCCTGGCTGTATAAACAAACAAACAAATAAATAAATAGGTCAGAGGAGGAGCAGAGGACATGAAGAATCAAACAATAGCCTTCCCCCTTTTTCCAGCTAACATAGTCACTTATGTAAATAATTTTGAGTATTTGTCTAATTGGGACAGTTCTAAAACCAGGAAGGACACAAACATTCCATTTTGGGTAGTTTGCTGCTTTGAAATGAGACTGCAGCCAATGAGCCCTTAATGAACATTTCTTTTACACTTTTTAAAGGAATAAACTAAAGTTTATTAATAGAAAGTAACAAGAAGGTCTTCAGAAGATGAAAAGCCACACATCCCTCCTGACTGACAACCTAAAGTTCTTTCCACCATCCTTGCTCCTCATTTTTGCTTGGCTTTGTGAGGGTCACAGTCACAGATCAACTTAGCTGGGGTGATGGGCTGAGGCCAGTGCTTGCCACCATGAGTAAGGAAGCAGGAGGCTCAGCTCTTCAGACACCTGCTGTTCATGGTGGCAGCTGGCCCTACAGCCTCCACTGTAGATTCCTTTCTCATAACCCAAGTTAAAAAATAAAAAGAGCGGTGAACTCATCTATCATTTTACTTTCATCTAATATTAGCTATCTATTCCTAGCTAATTAAGGTGCAGTGTTTTCTTTAGCCATTCTCCTAGCCATGATTGTATTTAAGTAATTTTCCTGTCTTTTCATATGCTTGTGGAAAGTTTTGTCTTTTTTTAAATTTATAAAGCTGGTAATTTAGTAATCAGCCAATTCCTTGAAAATAATTCCATAGATCAAAACATTTAAACTTTATCTTTAAAGTCATTGTTCTTAAAAGTCAGGAAGTGAGCAAGTATATACAATGTTTAGTTGTACTAGTTATTAAAGAAATATAATAAAACCAAGCTTGGCATGGTGTTGCACTTCTGTAATCCCAGCTACTCAGGAGGCTGAGGTGGGAGGATTGCTTGAGCCCATGAGATTGAGATTAGCCTGGGCAACATAGTGAGGGATCCATCTCTTAAAAAAGAAAGAAAAAGAAATATAATAAAATCAGCAATGGTACAATTAAGGTACAATTAAACACCATTCCCTATGAAATTAGCCAACAGCTCTTACTCTATCTAAATCTGTATTTATTTTTCCATATCAGTGTATCTAAGAACCTTTCCATTTGTTTACATGAATGTAAGAGTGTGTATACCTACATTCATATATGTGTAGGCATTTATGCATCAGAGTAACTGTCCTTATACAAACAGCCCATTGGATGCGTGTTTTCAAATTTTAGTGCCTATCAGGTTGTTAAACACAGATTCCTGGATCCCACCCCAAATACCCTGGGCAGGGCCTGAGGATTTGTACTTCCCACAAACTCCTGGGTAATGCTGATGCTGCAGATTCAAGAATCATGTGTCAACCAGCACTGCTTGAGACTAATGGTTCTCAGCTTTGCTGCACATTAGAGTCACCCAAGGGGAACTTTAAAAAAAATATCTGCTGTTTTGGTCTCACTCTAGACAGTTAAATCAGGACTTCCAGGACTGTGTCTCAGGCCTCAGTAGGTTTTAGAAACTCCACGTGTGATTCTGAACCACAGCTAAAGCTGAACGCCGTTGCTTTTAGACCAGTGGTTCTCAGACTTGGGTGTGCATTGGAATCTCCTGCAGAGCTTGCTCAACATAGGTTCCTGGGCCCCACCCCCACAGGGTCTGATCCAGTAGGGCTGGGGCTGACCAGAGACGTGACACTTCTAACAAGTTCCCAGGTGATGCTGATGCTTCTGGTCCAGGGACAGCACTTTGAGAGATGCTTCTTTAAAGTTTAGACTCTCACAATGTGTGATGGCAGACTGAATCATAACACTTCCACCGTGTTACTGCAAATTGTCACATTTTGGGGAAATATTGTAGCAATATATATTAAGAATCATAAACACCTTCATGCCTGTTGATTTAGTAATTCCACTTTGGGGACTCTATCTGAAGAAAATAAACTAGATATGGAAAACAGCTATAAACTTGATGTTCATGGAACTGATTTTATAATGGTCAAAATATCATATAGCTAAAAATGTCCGTGAGTAGGCGACTGGTTCAATAAATCATGGTATAGTCCCCTAATGGAATAATCGTTAAAAATTATTGCTGTGCAAGTTAGCAACATGGAAAAGTGTTTGTGATTTAAATCCAAATAAAAAATGTATAAATGCTATATACTTACAACCATGAAAAAGTATACATAGAAAAAAACATACCAGAAGGAAATAAACCCAAACAATATATATTACTTTAAGATGATGGGATTGTGTTTTTTTCTTTTTTATTTCCAAATTTTCTGTAACTGTGTTTATCAATTTTATAACTATAATTATAACTATATACCTATACCATATAAAGTATGTAACATATATTTGGCATCAAATTACTCATTACCATTTCTCTTCATGATAATGTGTCTTTGTCTCAGTGTGAAGTAAAATTTTTAAGAATTCTGCATTTGCCCACAAAACCTAATTGCAACTTTTCCTGAGTGAGAGTACATGCTCTCCCTACTACTGCTCCTGCTCAGATATTTTCTGAGTGATACTAATTACCCCAGAGGTGACACAAAAAGAGCTTAAAGGTTCCTATTAGGTGGGGAGCAGACAAAGGAAGGAGGGGAGCATGTTGACATTTCCTTTTTATGATGAATGATAGGGCGTACAAATGAAACTCATCTCTATTCACTATGCCTGCAATATCTAAAGGATTTATAAGAAACTCCAATTATACTCTGATTCTGTGCTGTGCCGAGAGTTATTTTTCTAAGTCACTGTTTAAGACAATATATAACAGATGAAATCCCATGACTGGAAATATTATTTCAGGAGATTTCTCACTGTAATTAAAGCACATCTAAAACTCAGATGGCCTGGGGCAATCTTGCTTTGCAGACCTTGTTAAGGCTAGATTACCTGCCACAAACACCCTCTTCAGCTTTGACCATGCCATCCTTAGGACTAGACTATGGGAAGCCCTTGAATACCACACACACACAATAACTTAAATTGGCAAAAATGTGTATATTACCATATTTGGTCTTTAAGCATTCCTAATGCAAGGTTCTTTTTTAAAAAATTGTACCAGTAATTTTTATAGTTTATTTTCTAAGCTAGTGTCATTAATACAATGTTCAGAAATGAGTTGTTCTTGGAACACAGAATGGTTTTTATATTTTTAAGCAAAATGTTCTATGTATTTTTGGAGGGTAACTTTCTATTGTTATTTATAACAGAAATATATTTAGATTTATAAACAAGTTTTACCAATTTTTTTGCTGATTGTTGTTTCTTTTATTCCATTCTTACCATCCAGAATAATTTCTCTTCTTCTTTCTCTTTTTGAAATCCCTTCATGGTAGTTCTTTTAGAGATCTGTGGATAATAATTCTCACTTATGCACCTGGATGTGTTATTAATACTATTTCCACTCTTTCTAATTAGTTAGGGTAGAGAATTATAAACTTTCTCGTGATACTTTGAAGATATTTTCCATTGTCTTTTACATCTCTTATTGCTGATGATAATTTTGCTGCCAGCTGACTGCCATTTCTTGTGAGTGATCTTTATTTTCCTTTTGTAGCTGTTTTCCTTGATATTCTGCAATTTTATAGCAATGTGTATGGAAGCATATTAAGTTGTATCGATTCTGTTTGTATCATGTGTCTTTTTCCATCTGAGGACTTATGTTTTTCTTGAGTTCTGGAAACTCCTTAACCATTACACCTTTTGAAAATTCTATTAGACATGCCTTGAAACTTCTCAATAAATTCTATGTGTATCTTAATTCTTTAATGATATTTACCCCTTTATATTTCTCTGCTGCATTATCTGAGATTTCCTCAATTCTAGCTTTTAATTCATTAATTCTCTCATTACATTTATTTTCAATCAACTTATCTGAGAATTTTTTCAAAAATTTCAATGACCATGTTTTTCATTTTTAAAACTTATAATTTTTTTATATCTGCCAGTTCTAGCTTTATATTCTCTTGTTTTTGTTTCACAAGCTTCTATTCTTGTTTTAGGGGTGCCATCTTCTTTAATTTTTTATAGATTTTAAAAAAATAAAGTGATAAAATAATTTTCTTCTTTTTTATTTCAGCATATTACAGGGGTACAAATGTTTAGGTTATTTATATTGCCCTTGCCCCACCCAAGTCAGAGCTTCAAGGGTGTCCATCCCCCAGACAGTGAGCACCACACCCATTATGTGTGTATATACCCATCTCCTCCTGCCCCCTCCCATCTGCCTGACACCTGATGAATGTTATTACTGTATGTGCACTTAAGCGTCGATCAGTTAATACCAATTTGATGGTGAGTACATGTGGTGCTTGTTTTTGCATTCTTGTGTTACTTCACTTAGTAGAATGGGTTCCAGCTCTATCCAGGATAATACAAGAAGTGCTAGATCACCATTTTTTTTGAGTGGCTGAGTAGAACTCCATGGTATACATGTACCACTTTTTATTAATCCACTCATTAAATAAATGGGACCTGATCAAATTAAAAAGCTTCTGTGCAGCCAAAGAAACTATCATTAGAATGAATAGGCAACCTATAGAATGGGAGAAAATATTTGCATGTTATACATCTAATAAAGGGCTGATAACTAGAATCTATTTAGAACTCAGGAAAATCAGCAAGAAAAAAAAATCAAACAACCCCATTAAAACGCGGGCTAAGGACATGAACAGAAACTTTTCAAAGGAAGATAGACTAATGGCCAAAATACATATGGAAAAATGCTCAACATCTCTAATCATCAAGGAAATGTAAATCAAAACCACAATGACATATCTCTTAACTACTGTGAGAATGGTTTTTATAAAAAAAGTCCCAAAACAAAAAAATGTTGGTGTGGATGCAGAGATAGGAACACTCGTACACTGCTGGTGGAACTGCAAACTCGTACAACTTCTATGGAAAGTAATATGGAGATAGCTCAAAGAACTAAAAGTGCACATGCCATTTGATCCAGCAATCCTACTACTAGGCTTCTACCCAAAGGAAAAAAATACATTCTGTAAAAAAGACATCTGCACTCTAGTGTTTATAGCAGCATAATTCACAATTGCAAAGATGTGGAAACAACCCAAAGGCCCATCAGTATATGAGTGGATTAAAAAAATGTGGTATATGTATACCATAGAGTACTACTCAGCCATAAAAAAACGATGAACTACTTAATGTATTATCTTGGATGGAGCTGGAGCCCATTCTTCTGAGTGAAGTATCACATGAATGGAAAAACAAACACCACATGTACTCACCATTAAATTGGTACTAACTGATCAACACTAATGTGAACATATGGGAAGTAACATTCATAGGGTGTTGGGCAGGTGGGGGGGTGAGGGGTTGGGTAAATTCACACCTAAAGGATGCAATGAATGCTGTCTGGGGGATGGGCACACTTGTAGCTCTGACTCAGGCACTGCAAAGGCAATATATGTAACCAAAGCATTTGTATCTCCATAATACTCTGATATAAAAAGAAAAGTTAAAGTTGTTTTAAATTTTTAATTTTCCTAGTTTTAATTTTTTACTATTTTTGCTTATATCTTTGAAAAAATATCTTTTCCTTTAAAAATTGATATATCCATTTTAGAATACTGTTCTAGAATGAATAGGTTTTTAAACCCAATATTTAATTATTAAATATCTAACTTACTATACTTAACAATAATGTACACTTATTTAAAAGCAACACTAAATTTTGAAATGTCTCTTTGATCTAAAAGTTAACTCTTCAGTAATAGTCTTATTTTCTAGGACAGTGTTTTCTAATAGAGATATACTGCAAACCACATATGTAACTGCATATGTAAGTTTAAATTTCCTAGTAGCTGCATTCAAAAAGTAAAAGCAAAAGGTGAAACTGATTTAGTAATATATTTTATTAAACTCAATATTTCAAAAACGGTATCATTTCAACGTGTACTCATTGTATTAATAAATAAAAATCAGTGAGATATTTTACATTCCTCTTTCATACACACTTCAGTTTAAAATTTAAAATGTGGCACTAGCCACATTACAAGTGCTCAGTAGCCACGTGTAGCTGGGGGCCATATTGGCCAGCGGAGTTCTGGAGGAAAGGCAAACTTTATTTCAATCAAATAAGCTCTTAGAGCCTCCACAATGCTGTACAGAGTGGTGATAAAATATATGAGATTCAACTGTGTAGCCAGGAGAATATCAAAAACCAATTTTGGCTTTGAAGTTTTCCTAGAAACACTGTTGGGTATTCATTAAAGCTCTATTTGTTTGTTACATGCTGGAAAGCGGATGTTGGTTCCAACAGATCCTGCTAGTGACAGTGACAATTTTACCATCAAGCAGAAAGTAGTGGGGAGGCTTTGGGCCAGAAACTCCACACCCAACTTTCTTCCTCCAGGCAAGGGAATTAATAGGTCAGCAATATTATTGTTTAATGATCCACATCAATAGGATTCATTCTGAATTGTCTTCATTGGCCTGATTATCACAAAATTCTCACACAATATAAGAAACTGGGTGTGTCTTCTTTCTTCCCTGTTCAACAATCCTCACATAAAAATTCACTGGGTGGCTGCATGCCTGTTAGAATGGCTGATGAATAACAACAACGATAATACCACATGCTGACAAGATGCGGAGCGACTGGAGCTCTTTGCTGGTAGAAATAGAAAATGGTACAGCCACTCTGGAAAACTGTTTGGTAGTTCCTTATAAAAAACGAAGTTAATAAATAGTAAAGTTGATGCGTTAAACATATTTTTGCCACCTGACCCAGCAATCCCACTCTCAGGTATTTACTAAGGTGAAATGAAAACTTAAATTTACACTAATCAAGCACTGCCGGGGACTGAGGTGGGGGAGGCATTGACTATGAAGAAGCACAGGGGAATTTTTTGAGAGGATAGAACTCTTTTTTTTACCTCGATTGCCCTGGTGGTTACATGATTGTAGGTATTTGCCAAAAATGTTAAAGAAGCTAAAAATAGGTGTTGGGTACCTATTAAATGCTAGGACCAAAGAGGGGAGAGGAAGGTAAGAGAGTATAAAATGAATGGTATACAATACCAACTTACACAAGTAACAGGATTTGACCTGAAAATCAGTGTTGTCTCAATTTAGTTCAACTCAATAAATGCCTATTGGGTGCCTGTCCTGTGTCGGAGGTAAATAGTAAGTAAGACACAGCTGCTGACTTCAGGAAGCAATGTTCTTTTCTGAGACATATGCAGGCATATGATGAACATTTTTATGACTTGCTTTCTTCCAAAGTGAAGCAAATACAGTTCTAAGCATGTTTTGGTGCTTTAAAGCAAACTCAAGAAAGTTGTTCAGAAGAGATACCAAGCAGGGAAGCTTTTGCAAATTTCCTTATTTCTATTCCCTCTCATATCTGGGATGTCATGACCCTCAGAGTGAATTCATGGAAGGTGGGTGACATGAAGTAAAAGAGTGGCTTGCTATTAGCGCAATAGAAAGGGACCTGTCACAGGACAAGAGTGTGCTAAGTCTTACATTACGCATCTCCGGTGCTGATGGTTCCATACAAGCTTTGACTGGACTGACAACCACTTAATCTTGGGTAAATGTGTTACCTGGTAATGAAACCACTCACGTTGACAACTGAAGCCATTGCAGTCCTGCAATCAGCCTAGAAAAGTTATTCCCGGTGGAAATACAGTGGGAGGCCGGGTATAGGTGAATATTCAAAAAGCCATAAAAGCATCGTTGTCTCAGAAGGCAGCATCCTCTGTGTGGCTTGAGGCGATACACATACGTGCTTTGTAGCAGTCCCATTTTTCTTTGCACGCCCCTCATGTTGCATCCCTGTGCTGTATGCTGTGGCTCCTTTTCATTGTGTTCTGCTCTGACAGAAGGAAGCAGGATTGTTAGACACCCAGGCAGATAATAGAAGCTACGCACTTTAAAGCACTTTAATCCTCAATCAGTTCTCTACAGTGAACAGGGGAAGTATTATTATCTCAGTTGTAGGAGAAAACAGGAGGTCCAGAGGGGTTGTAAGTTGCCCAAGTTGCCCAACAAGCAACGGATGCAATGAGTTCTCAAGTTGGAATCTTCGGATCCCTAGCCTAGGGCACCTACTCCTCTACCATTATGGTTCATTGTTGACTTTGGTTTAAGAGGCTGTGGGTGGTGACATATTTTTTGTTGTGTGTGTGTGTGTGTGTGTGTATGTGTTTAAGTATTATTCTGGAGGATAGGGAAAAGACCCCACAGTCTCTAGCACAATGTCCATGAATAGGAATAATGCAAAACTGGTGTAAAATGAAGGAATTATTCCTTCTTTTATTCAAATGCTATATAACAATTGCCCTCATGTTATATGATTTTTTAAATCTGCAGTTTGGTTGCTAGACATGGAACCAGGGACAGCAGGATGGCAGCTCCCTGGTCTTCGGCATGTTAGAGGCTGATGTGGAACCATCAGGTTTGAACTGTTTTTTCATGGTCAGAGTTTCCCACAGGGGCATCTACTTTCAGCAACAGTGACCCTGGAAGTTTTGCATCCACCCTGATTCTTCCCGCTTTCAGAGACTTTCAAGGAATCTATCAAACTGGTAACTGCTTGATAGACTTGTAGCAATACTGATCTTACTGATGTAAGTAGTAGTTACTGTGATGAGGAAAAATAGAAAGGCCCTTGAAAAACTGAACCATCTTCTCACTGGAATCTATGCCTGATTCTTAAGCATATTTTTCCTTCTTGGATTAAAACATCTATTATAGGTGTGGGGGGAAGATATAAGACAGGCCAGTATCGACTATTAATGAGTTAGTATTAATTAAGCAAGTACTTACTGCACAGTTCTATGAAAAGAGTCTGTGATAATAGCTACAAAAATAACTGTCATTTATTAAGCATTTAGTGAGACTCAAACTTTAATACATTGTTTCCTTTACTTTCACAATCTTACGAGCAAGTTTGGAATGAGAGACTAAGGTTTAGAGGTTAAATAACACGATCAACTAAAAAGTGGAAGAGTCAGATTCAAATCCAGATCTTCTATAGCCATGACTTTGTGACCAAAACACAGCCCTTTTGCTCAAGCAGATTAAAATGTACAAGGAGCCCTGAAAAAAGATTAAGTGGAAAAATAGCAGTTCGTGGTAGATGTAATGGAAGCCACAAGAGGACAGTGAGCAAATGTGCTTTGAGATTTGAGAAGAAGCAAAGCTCTCACCTGGTGGAAGGGGCTAGAACAGAAGAGGCTTTGTGGAGGCTGTAACATCCAAGGTGGGCTTGTAGGAAAAGGTGAGATTATTGTAACAGACAGAGCAGTTTTTCTGTAGCCTATAAACATAAATATACTTAAATAGAAATGCTAATTCTGTGTTATCAGCAGAGAACAACATGTGCAAATTCTGGTTCTTGAGGTTTTATTTGAAATCATCTCTTGATTCATGAGTCAAAACTCAGAGCCTCTCTTTCCTGCACACATGTGTGCACACGCATCTGTACACACACACAGACCTAGTGATTATGTGCACACATATACACATAGTAGGATTAATATGATTTTTAAAATCATTCCCTTCAGAATGTCCTTGTTCTTAGGAGAAATACTTAAAGGAAAAGTGGCATGATGTCTGGCATTTAACAATGATTCAGCAAAAAATGTGTATTTATATATGCACATTTTTTATTATACATTATATGTAGATTACTCTTTAAAAAGAGTAGAGTAGATGGATGCATGAATAGATACAATGGTAAATGGATAGATAGATAAGTGGAGAGAGAGGGGGAGAGAGAGAGAGAGAGAGAGAGAAATGTGTGTGTTAACAATTAGTAAATATAGATTCTAAGTGAGGGGTATATGGGTGTTCATTATACTATATTTAACTTTTTTTGTTTAAAATTTCCCATTAAAAAGTTGAGAGAAAACATGGAAGATAGAGAAATGACCAAAAAAGTAAATAATAACCACCCATAATTTTCCCAGCCTGATAGAGCCATATTAATGCACTATAAGGTTTGGGTACATTTCCTTTTAGTCTTTTCCCTAGATACATGTTTTTTTCAATTTACATAATTTTGTCATCAAGTTATATGTACAGCTCTGTAACCTGCTGTTTTTCACTTAGCACTGTGACCCAAGCATTTTATCACATCAATGAAAGCCCTCAATGAAAAAAATAATGCTCCTGGATCAAACTTACCTGCCGTCCTCTCCTCTTCCCTTCACAGTTAAGCTTCTTCAAGACTAGTCTCTACTTTCTCAACTTCCATTCACTTTTCCACCTGCTGAGATCTGCATCATCTCCGCTTCCCCAGGGAACCTGCCTGGACAATGAAAACCAACGCGCAGTCTGGTGTGCGTGTTTCAGTCCTCTTACTGCTGTCTCAGGTTTCCTTCTTGAGATTACCTGGATGCTTGGCTGTCATGACACCACTCTCTCCTGCCACCTTTCCTGCCCTGGTAGGATCCTGCTCAGCAATTTCACGAGCCTCTCTTCCTCCTTGTTTCTTTTTCTTTTCTTTTTTCTTTTTTTTCTTTTTTGAGACAGAGTTTCACTCTGTTGCCTGGGCTAGATATGCCATGGCATCAGCCTATCTCACAGCAACCTCAAACTCCTGGGCTCAAGCTCTCCTTCTGCCTCAGCCTCCCAAGTAGCTGGGACTATAGGCATGTGCCACCATGCCTGCCTAATTTTTTCTATTTTTGGTAGAGATGGGGTCTCACTCTTGCTCAGGCTGGTCTCAAACTCCTGAGCTCAAACTATCAGC